>APFE030112289.1:34615-46295 GCA_000404065.3 Pinus taeda
CATTTAAAAAAATATACACACCTTTTTTCACTTTGTAGGAGCTCGATATTGCCTCTGATGTATCTATGTAATTTCGGATCATCCAATTCCGAAATTGTGACTTGTGGTAGCCCTATGTGTCCTCCTTCGAATGCCACCAGTCTAACCCCAATTGGATTCTCCAATGAAGAGTTATGCCAAATCTCCTACAGTGACTTGATTATGGACTAATTCAGTAGTGCAAACTTGTACGACATGCCATGTGTCCCTATTTTGACTTTTGGCTCTAAAAAATACAAGAAACTATAGTCTATCCTCTTTCTGTACCTTCTTACGAAATTTCAATCTGATGCTCAAAGAGAAAGTTGTGACGAGTTTCCCCAGGTCACCTGTTTTGAATGTAATTGAGGATTCTGCAAAAAGGACCAACTTCTTCAGTTCATATCTCCGAAACTATAGCACGAAAGGATTTGAAATTTAGACCTGAGGTTCAGTGTGGCATTCTCACAAATGGGTTTTTTCTTTAGCTTCTGAAACATCGTAGAAAAAACGTTATAGCGAAAATTCCATGATGACCTGTTTAGAGCAACGAAACCCTAGAATCCAAAGCTCTGATACCAAATGTTATGAAACTAGCTCAAGAAAAGATAGAAAAGATAGATCAATGCCTTAGAATTCAGCCTCTTCAAGGGGTGACCCCCTTTACATTACATAAATTAACAATTCTTGGATGATTCAAATGATAAAACCTCCTTTCTATATATAGGAGTCTAAGGAGTCACAATATAACCCAACTAACCTAACAATAATAATATAAAGCCACAAAAATAACAATAGAGGGATTCTATGGGGCCCAGTAATAATAATATGGGGACAATAGGGGCACAACGATATTAATAAGGGGTACAACTACAATAGTAATGGGGTAATCACTAGTATTATAGGGACGAAACACTTAGCTTATAAAACCTCATCTCTCGTGCATTGACAACAAATTTCTAACTATAATATGCTCAAGAGAAGAGGCCAAGAATATTCCATAATTGTACGTACCTCGTGGCCTTCCTATAGATGTTGTTTGTTGGAGAGTGAAATCCTTGCTTGTATTTGTTGCATGTGTTTTTCTCTTCTTTTTTTTCTCTAGTGTTGTTCCTTGATGTGTAGGTATTGGATGGTGATGCTAATGAATCCTCATTGTGCTAGTGGGTTCCCTATTGTTAAATCCCCCTGTCATGTTTCTCTGATGGATGTGGAGGGTTGTATATGTCTATTTATCAAATTTAATGGATGAGTATTTTTAGATGAAAATTCTGTGCATACAATTCCCCCTAGACTGCAACCTTTTTCAACACAATAGAAGACTTTTCAATATTCTTTTCACTTGGAAAAATGTGGGAAATTTCAGCTCCTACCTTCTTATCACTTTCTAATGAAGCCAACCTCTATTTCTGCCTTTTAATACTACTCACTGCTAATCCTGTAGGTGTTGTTCTGTATTCTATAGGATCCTGTAGGTTTTCAAGACAATGTTTTGTAGCCGACTTGTTTTGTCCATATCTCCCAAATGGTAGAATGGATTAACGTGAAAATTTCTAAGAATGTTTCCATCATCATTATGCACCTCCCCATAAAAACATTTTGGTCAATGGATGCACAAATCTCGAGAAAAAATGAAAATGGTTGAAGGTGATGGAGGTCGATTTCTTGGAACCTGTTATCACTCAAGTTGTCCCTAGGCTCCTTATAGGGATATGGCCGACGTAACCAAAAACCAATCTTTGGATTGCAGGTTCTATCCCACCTCCAATCAGAGAGGGCTCTCTCTTTATGATTCAACTATTGTTGATGATTTTAGGCTAGCTTTCTGGCTTCAAGGGAGTGTTGTTTGTGATTGGATGGATGTTAGGATTCACGAACAAAGAGGCAGGGTAAGTTGCGATAAGTTTCGAACCATTGGGCATGGAGTCACGGATTGAGGCTTGCTTGCGTTTTCTTGGTCACAAGGGGATACAGAGCGGGATAGCCACACAGGAAACAATTACCAATCTGCTGAGAGTACGGAATGAAAATCCGGGATGAAAGGCAAAGGAGAATCATTTCATCATGTTGAAAAAGAGGAGAAATGGATGATTGGGATCTAGGAGAAATTAAGAATTCCTAAACATGCATTCATATGCGGAAGGAACAGCGTAAACAAGATCATTTAAGTATACATGCTCATAGCTATTTCTGAAGAAAACATCGAAAAATGCAGAAATTGAACTTAAGGTGTAATGAAACAAATCTTAAGGTATTCTTTTTTCCTGCAATTTAGAAGGCGGAACGGTGGTATCAAACATAAAAGTAAACAGAGGGGAGAAACACTTATTGAATCATGTAGAAGCACAGGAATTCCATGATCATTCCTTGGCCAAGAGAAAACATCAAGTAGTTCTGCAATCCATGCTTTCAACAATCTTTGATTATGGAAATTATAACAGTTACAGTGCGAGTCTCTGCTCGGAGAAATTGCTGGAAAGGAGACTAACCAACTACTACCAACCAACCAACCCCTCCCAACATTGTTCAGGGTGGTATTTATAAGCAAAATATCGGAAAGACATTCATTACAACTGACCTAAACAGGTATGCTAGAAAACTCTTCAAAAGTCTAAGTGTTGCTGGAATTAAATGCAAGTAAATCTTTTTGGCTGCGATAGGGGCAGCTGAATCAGAAAAAGGTGACAATGTGGCCCTTGGGGGCTAGACGTGGCGCTGCTGGAATGATTGTGCTTTGGGGACTGAAGTTCTGCTCTGGTGTGAGTTAAATGTGCAATAATTATGATTTGAGGGTTTCAAGTGGCTTCGCCCTCTTTCTTTGAATTTGCTGGAAGGTATTAAATGTTCTCCTGCTTCGGGCCGCTGCTCAAGATGTTTACTGATACTCTTTGCCGCTACATTGATGGTTTCCGGCGTCGACTGATACTATTTGACACGCTTGATACCTGATGATTTGAACTGATACACTTTAAACTCTGTCATTGATCTGTTGCTGTCTTTAAACTGGATCACTTTGGCATGATCGGGCGATTTTCGGGCCCTTCCGGCGCGCAACGGGCTAAGAAATCCAAAGATTCCCCAAAGATTCCCCGAAACAGCCTATTTCTCGTAGCGATGTGAAATTAGCGCTTCGCGCTAATTGCGCATCGAAAACTGCCTCTGTTTCTTGTTCTGGAGCTCCGAAGTGCGATTTTTCTTCCTGCGCGAAGTTTCGGCTTTTTGGCTGCTGACATCAGCATGACGTCGGCTGTACGGTGGATGACGTCAGCTGTGGTGGGTCCCTAGTATAGAATGACATGGTGAGGTGCTGGTACTGGAGGTAATGCGATGAACTAGCTCCATTGTGATCGCAATATCGCATCGGCGGGGAACAGAGGGTGCTTGAGTTTGGACATTTGGAGCTTGCGACTGCCGACCACCGATATCGCGATATCGCGTCGGGTGATGATGGATGGGTCATAAGTTGCATGGAGAAGAAAGTGCGATCTTGTGATGCGATCTGGCTTTTAGGGTTCTGCGGAGTGTAAGTTTGGGGGGAAAGAGTAAGTAGGTCAGTGCGAAGGGCATTTGAGGTTTCGGAAGGAGTCTGATTACCTCAGAGGGATTTTATACTATGGAAGGAGTCCATTGTATCTGGAAGATGGCTTGAAGGTTGAGGGTTCTTGCTAAGTTTCAGGTAAACTGAGCAATTCCCGGGGAGTGCTTATGGTTATTTTTCAACCAAGGGGAGGGATATTTATATAGGGGATGATTTAAATAATTTTAGTAGGGGGATGGGAAAATATAGGGAGCTAAATAATAATGTTAGTGGTTAATGTGGAGGTGGTAAGAAAGCGCTAAGTTCAGGAGACCCTAGGCTGTTACAAGGGGATAGAACCATTCTTTAGAGAAAGTATGGAACAACTTTGAGTAAAGCAGATCTATACTCAGGCTAGTGTTATGCAAATGATGGAACTTAAGAGGTGACAAGTAGATCTTGACCTCCTTTGGGGAAGTTAGTGAATGATTGGGGAAAGTGGAGAAGGGGAGTTAGTTATACCTCATTCGAGCTCTTTGCATGTAACTGCCTGCTGATTGTGTCCTGAGTGAGATAACACCTGAAAATCTAGAACTGATCAGTAGTTAGGATTCAGCAACCTCAGAACTACCTACCCATCCTACTTACCTAGCATTTTTTCTTCTTTTGATTTGGGTGCACTTAGACTTGCAAACCCATCATTCATTTTTCTTTTGATGCTTTCCTATCTACATACTACCCTTATTTCTTCCGAGGGCCCAGATTAAGCTGCTGGGCTCCTCTGCTTCTCTACCTATCTAAGAATTTGCCACGATTAAGCTGTTTGGACAGATTTACATTCTCGATATTCTAAAACAGGAAATTCGAACCTAGGGAGACCAAGATTAAGCTGTTTGGACCTCCCTTTAATTGAAAATTGGCGATACTGGGATAACTTTTCAAAAATTTGGAAGGCAATTGAATGAACTTGGAGTAGCCTTCTTCGCTTGGAGACTGTTAAGCAAATATGGAGCATTGCAGCATGCAAAGTATGACATATTTGGCCTGAAAAATGTCAATCATGAAATATGAATAACCTGCTGCAGCAGGAAGCTAATAGTGGCTCCACTTGGGGATGGCTTCTCCTTGTGAGAAGCCAAGAACAGCAGATCAGAATGCCTTAGTATTTAGTTGTCGCAGTTAAACTGTAAAGCGCCGCCTGCTTTCTTTTGCATGCTTCAACATTAAAAGCTCTTGCAAAAAAAAAAACTAATATACACAACTATGTACAAACCAACCACCATCTGCTCTTTTCAAGCAGGAGGATCATTGTAGTGCTTCAACATCCAGCCATTGATCGGGCCTTCTTCGGCTGTGCTACCATCTAGAGGCTTGAGAAAATAGGTGTTATTGCCTTGCCAAACGCTGATAATGTATGGGCCTTTCCACAAAAATTCAAATTTTGCGTGTTTTCCCTTATCTTCTCTGCATGCATCCCATATTAGAACTTTGCTGCCTACCCAGAAATCCTCTGCTTTAGTCTTCTTATCAAACATCTTTTTGAGTTTTTCCTGCAGAACCTAAGCTCTGTTGAAAACTTGTTCTCTGGTTTGCTGAAGGTGAATGGTCTGATTAACTCTTCTCTGCATGTCATTCGGTTCAGCCTGCATTTCTTACAACAGTTTGATAGTAGGTATGCCCAGAGATGAAGGAAACTGGGCTTCCATGCCATATACGAGTTCATAGGGTCTCATCCCGATGGATTTTTTGGTGGACAGTCTGTCTGCCCATAGAGCATTTGTGAGCTTTTTGTGCCAGTTCTTTTTGTTTTCTTCTAGCATCTTCTTTATGATATTGATGAGGCTCTTGTTGGAAGACTTGGCCAAGCCATTACCTTGCGGTTAATAAGCTGTGGAGTGACCTAAGGTAATGTGGTATTTGTGGAAAAATTTAATGATTTTTTTAGATTTGAAAGCAGCAGCGTTGTTGGCAATAATTTTTTCCGAGCAGCCAAATCTAGAAAGGATGCTGCTCTCAAGGAATTGGATAATGGTGAAGTCACTGGCTTGTCTACATGGGATGGCTTCAATCCATGTGGTGAAATAGTCGGTGGCTGTTAGAATCCATTTGTGTTGGCCTGAGGAAGAGGGATGGATTTCTCCAATGAAGTCAAGCCCCCATTGTTGAAAAGGTTTCTCTGTTGAAACGGGCTTCAGGGGCAAGGGTAATAGCTTTATTTTTCCTTCAAAGATTTGGCATTTGTGGCATGAGGCAGTAAACTTCTTCACATCTGCAAATAAAGAAGGCCAGTAATAACCAGCTCGTAAGATCTTATCCGCCGTGGATTTCCAATATAAGTGTCCTCCGAAGTCACCTGCATGAAATTCTTTCATGATGTTGTTAGTTTCATTTATAGTTAAACATTTAAGAAAAACACCTTCATAATTTTTCCAAAACAAAGCACCATCTATGACACAGAAGTTTGATGATTTCATCCTTAAAAATCTTTTCTTGGTTCTGGACAATCCTGGGGGAGCACACAGGTTTAACAATACGAAACAAATATCTGCGTACCAAGGGGACCGTATGAAGGTTTCATTGATCTGTGGAGTCGCTAGCTCCGATTCATCGTCCAGTTGATTAATGTCCAATGCTTGGAAGTTTGTTTCAGCCATTAGCTTGGCTAGCCCTTGTCCTTTTATGAGCTTGGTGGGCTTTATCTCAATGTCGTATTCAAGGATGCTAGCGATCCATTTACCTCTTCTGCCTTCCAGTCCCTCTTGAGTTAGTATATCCTTTACAACAGCATTAGGGACATACGCGATCACATGGGAGTACAGGATGTAAATTCTAAAGTCTTTGATGGCCTTGACTAGGGCGTAGGCTTGCTTCTCCATAATTTGAAATTTTAGGGGTGCATCTCTCAAAGCTCGGCTGAAGAAAGCAATTGGCTTCTCGTTGCCATGATCATCTTTCTGTAGAAGGACCGCGGCTATAGTGTGTTCTGATGCGAAGGAGAAAATGATAAAATCTCTGTCAAATTGAGGACTGGTGAGGACAGGTGTTTGAGTGAGGGCAGTTTTTATACTCTCGAAAGCTTGCTTGGCCTCAAGAGACCATCTTACCTTGGCGTCCTTTTTTAGCATGTTGCTCAATAGCCTTACTAGCTCGGCTAAATTTGGGATAAATCTCCTCAGGAAGTTGATCCTTCCGAGGAATGCTTGCAATTATTTTGTGTTTCTTGGGTAAGGGATTTGGAGGATAGCTTGAATTTTTTCTGGGTCAATTCTGATTCCATCTTTTGATATTATATGCCCTAAAAGCTTGCCTTCCTCCAGGGAAAACAGAGACTTCTTAGGGTTCAAGGATATGCCGTATTTCCTACATGTGATGAAAATTTGCCTTAAGTGCTTAAGGTGCTATCGATCGGATTTGGAAAATGGGGTCAAGTCATCCAGGTAAACTACAAGGAAATCGTGTATCTCCTTGGCAAACGCAATATCCATTGCCCTTTGAAAGGTAGCGCCGACGTTTTTCAGCCCAAAAGGCATCTTAACATACTTGAACGTTCTCCAGGGTGTGGTAAAAGCTATTTTGTCCTGATCGTCTGGGTGAACAAGGATTTGGTTAAATCCTGAGAATCCATCTAGTAGAGAGATCCTAGAGGAACCCACTACTCTTTTCAAGATATGATCCATTTTGGGCAACGGGTAGTGGTCTTTTAGAGATACCTGGTTTAAATTTCTCAAATCTACACATAGTCTTATCTCTCCTGTTTTCTTTCTGGTGGGAACTAGGTTAGACACCCATTCCGAGAATCTAATGGGCACGATGATACCTGCTTCAAACATCTTTTTTATTTCTTTTTCAATCAAAGGAAGAAGCATGGGGTTGATTCTTCTGAGTTTTTGTTTGAACGGTTTCAGATTTGGTTTTAGGGGAATGGTATGTTGGATTACTGAAGTGTCATAGGACTTTAAGTCCTCATAACTCCAGGCAAATACATCATGAAATTCTTTGAAAAGATCCACATATTTCGGTTTTTGGTCAGGAGGCAGATTTTTGGATAGTTTAATCATTCTGGGATGTTCTGTCTTTCCTATGTTGTGTTCTTCTATGGCGGCATTCAGAGGTTCCATCTTTGGTTTTTTGGCCACATTGTTTTTATCAAACATGTCTTCCAATGGAGTAAGGCTAGCAGGCAGAACATTTCCTTTTAGGTCAATAAACTCGTCTTTTACTTTGGCTGTCTCATGTGAACAAAGCTGTTTCAGTTGCCCTATGTTTGTACTGTCAAAAATAGTTGGGCTTAGGATTTGTTTAGCTATGGAAGCTGTTAGAGTCAGGCGTTCTTCTTCTGCTAATTTTTGTGATTCGGCTATCACATCCATGTCAATTTTTGTATTAGAGAATTCGTCCTCCAAAGTCAAAAAATTGTTAATCTGGGCATCATCTCGGAATACTTGCCAATTCTCGACATTGTTAGGGACTGAAGGTCTGTGTTTTATTTCAGCGGTGAAGTGGTGACTTGGCTCAAAGGGAAGCTTACATGTGCTGGCGAAGGTGGCTAGGCTATGGGCATGAATATTATGATCTCGTGCAATTTTGGCCAGCTCAAATTCATTGAAGGCGCTAAGCAATTCACTGGCAGCGGCTCTGTAAGCTCTCATTCTACTATCATTAGCGACAAATTTGCCCTTTATCTATTCTATGATCAAATCCAAATCACCTAGGATGGAAATGTTGGTAGCTCCCAGGCTTTTGAGCAACTTGAGACCTAAGAGAAGAGCTTCGTACTCCGCCATATTGTTTGTACATCTAAAATTGAGTCTATAGGCATGGCCTTGTGCACGATTCTCGTGAGTATTGTAAATCCACACTCCAGCCCCTACTCCTAACTTGTTAACTGAACCATCAAACTCTAAATACCATGTGGTTTTTCGTTCAAGGTGTGTATTAGGGATTCGAGTGGTATGTGGAGCAGATGAACTGGGAATTTCTGTTTCGGGATTTTCTTCTTGCCTTGTGTTGGTTGCCCTGGTTGTTGAGACAATTTCATGGGTTTTGGCAACTGATCTCTCATTGACATTCATTCCTTGCTCCAGAGATGATGGCTTGTCATGAGTTGGAGGGCTCGTGTTATCATTAAAAAAAATAAAAGAATCCATATCAGAATGGATTGAGTATATTGGGAAATTTTGGGGTTTTTCCTCACTACTTACCACATACTTCATTAATGTTTCTCTATAAATTCTCTTTGGTTTCCCAAAGACAGATATGGTGGCGTAAGAGAGGTCGAGTTGAAGGGATCCTTGCAATTTTGCTCCCCACGATCTGGATAACAGCATACCATACTTCGTGGGAATGTCGGCAACTACTACGTCCATTAAGATTGTCTTGTTGGGGAATTGGACTAGGGAGACACAAAGGTCTTTGATCAGGCCTAGACATTTGACCTGACTTGAATCAAACGAATACAGATCTTTGTATGGTCTAGTGACATCGAGATTCAACCTTTCCATTATAGCTTTGGGCATGAGGTTATGTGAGGCGCCTGAATCAAACATAGCATTGTGCAGTATCTTGTCATGTATGTTCAAGCTGACATAGAAAGGTGGAACAGGTCCGTATGTTGTTTTTCCGTCCACTTCTGGCCCGAACAGTTGTTCAGGGGTATCATCTAAAACATTTACATCATCCCTAACTTCTAGCAATTGAAGTGATTTTTGAATTTTTTGTCTATATATATCATGCTTGGCCAATTCTGAGAGGGGAATGGAGATCTTGAGTTTTCCAATTTCTGTTTCTAAACTGAACGGTTTTTCCACTGAGTTCCTGGTATTGATGGTGGTGAACTTTTCTTTTTCAGGCGTACTCTCTAAATTTTCCTTTGGAGTGTCAGTATCACGGTGTATGACTGTTTGTGGTATCTCTGTTTTGGGAAGATTTTCAAGAATGCTCTTCAGATATTTTTCTGGGTGGGGGTTGGGCAAAGGCTGCTCAATAGAACAATGTGTATCTGTTACATCCTCCACAATAACCTGATGAGGATTTGGGACAGGGCTGTCAGTTGGTTGGCTGTTAGTGATCTTCCCTTTAGTTTTGTTGGGCTGTTTGCTATCTTTTGCTTTGCTAGGTGGGAGAACATCGACAGTCCTTGTTCTTAGTTTGTATTGCTTATGTACCTCGTATATAGCAGTGTCATAACCTTGTTTAAAGTCAAAGGACTCACCTGATTTGGTGCGGAATTGTTTTGTATCAAGGTATGGTCGGTTTTCTTCCGTGAGGAAGGTTTGCTGTTCATTTTCTGAATCAACCAAGTTCATTAGGGTCCCGTCTGTGGGCTCAGCAGATGTAGATGCCTCGGCATAGTTTTCTTGAAAAGGAGGCCTAATGTCGTGGTCCTGACTGGCCCTACCTGCGTTCAAGTTTTGGGTTTTTCTGAAGTTTGGGTTCCTTGTGGCATTGGGTTGTTGACCTTCCCATGAATTTTTCTCTCAACATTGTCTAATCTGTCTCCCAGCCTGTGCATGGTACTAACGACCACATCTAGCTTCTGCTCGAAAGAGGAGGGTTCTTCTTTGAAAGTGGTTCTTCTCTCAGTTCTGGTTCTGTTTCTTTTAGCGATTAGATTTGCCTCCACGCTCACTGCAGCGTCTTGCATTTCTGCGAGGCTTTGAGGGGCTCTTTCCCTTAATTGATACGCCATCTCGGCATCAAAACCATCTGGGAATTTGTATAATGCGAGGTCGGGTGGAGGTCTTAAATTCGGTGGTATTGCATTGTAAAAATTGTTAAATCTGGCGTAGTAATCCAGAACAGCTTCCCCAGGTCCTCTCTTGATAGTCTCATACTCGGATAGTATGTGTAGGGGGTCTTTCTTTTTCTCCCATCTATTAATGAATGTCTGGTATAAGGCTTCCGGGTTCAGTATAGAATTAGGTGGAAGTGCCCTAAACCAGCTTCTGACATCACCGGTCAAACTTTGGACAAAGATCTTCATTCTCACACTCTCATCATCTATCTCATAACTCTCGAAATAATCCTGCATTTTCTTTGTATGTTGTAGGGCGGTGCAGGAGGTTGTGCCATCGAAATAAGTGATTTTCGATTGGTAGTCCTGAGGCATAGCCCCGGGATTAGCGGGTAATTGTAATGGTACGTACCTAGCCATGATGACGGGGATGAGCGGAACACCTAAAATGACGGGGATTACAGGAATGAGAGGGGAAGAAGGAGTAGTAGAGGTAGTAGGGATATGGGATAGAGGTGTGGCGGAGCTACTTGGAGAAGGGTGTGATGAGTCAGGGGAACTTGGGGTTGACCGGAATAAAACTTTAACAGAGGTTGGTACAACAATTGGCTGAACTGTTTCAGGACTAGCAGCAATTTGGTAATCTTTTTGCTTTCGTTTTCTGACAATCTTAGGAATTAAATTCGGATTTTCCATGACAGGTGGGTTGTTTGGGTCAGGATTTGATCGTGTATTACGTGTTTGTTTCTTAGGAGCCAGCTTGTCATATATTTTTGGAAAATTTTCTAAAAAACGCAACAACACAGGTCGACCGAACCTTTCATAAGTCTGTTTCTTCCTCTGTAGAGCTGCAGACTGGTTTAATCAATTTATCTGAGGGAAAGTTCCCCAGTGGAGTCGCCATTATGTTATCACTCAGGTTGTCCCTAGGCTCCTTGTAGGGATACGGCCGAGGTAACCACAAACCAATCTTTGGATTGTAGGTTCTAGCCCACTTGCAATCAGAGAGGGTTCTCTCTTTTATGATTCAACTTCTGTTGATGATTTTAGGCTAGATTTCTAGCTTCAAGGGAGTGTTGTTTGTGATTGGATGGAAGGTAGGATTCTCGAACAAAGAGGCAAGGTAAGGTGTGATAAGTTTCGAACCATTGGGCATGGAGTCACGGATTGAGGCTTGCTTGCGTTTTCTTGGTGACAAGGGGATACGGAGCGGGATAGCCACACAGGATACAACTATCAATCTGCTGAAAGTACGGAATGAGACTCAGGGATGAAAGGTAAAGGAGAATCATTTCATCATGCTGAAAAAGAGGAGAAATGGATGAATGGGATCTAGGAGCAATTAAGAATTCCTAAACATGCATTCATATGTGAAAGAAACAGCATAAACAAGATCATTTAAGTATACATGC
>APFE030112289.1:48622-66399 GCA_000404065.3 Pinus taeda
CACATTCATGCTTGTAATATGGAACGGGGGTGATTGGCTAAAAGAAAGATTTGGTTCAGCCCAATCTATGGTTGGGTGGTACATGGAAGTCCCTGAATTGGTTGGACTTTGAATATGTAAATAAGAGCTAAGTTCCTCTTGTATTTCAAGAGTAAATATACTTTTTATTATGTGGCTATAATGATTGTTCTATTATTGTTATTTATTTGGTTATAATCTGGTTATAAGCATGGTTTTATGACAAAGCCAAATTATGGATCTTATCATGTTTGATTGATAAAGGAAGGGTTATTGAATGCATGACCTAATAGATGTTATTGCAACTATTGTGAGAGGGCATTAGTCCTCCTTGGTAAACCTCAGATAATTTTCAAATCTCTATGTTTAGATATGCATTCATGACCTATAGGTTGCATGTTCATCATGTGTTTGATAGAATGAGTATCATGGCTAGGATGGGTAGGGCGAGTCCCTAACCAAGTTTTGTGTTAAAATCTTTGTAGGTGTGTCATACATAATTTTGGAAAGTCTCATCAAGTTTTGGGAAGTGGTCTAGTGACTAGCCTTGAAAAAATATTGTAGTCGCTTCCTTGCAATATTATGCATGTGACTGGACGATTATAGTCAAATTCAGGCAGTGTTATGCCAACAGCTGGAGGTGCAGATTAGTGAAAGAGTAAGCTAGCTCAGGGTTTGGGCACCTGGAGGGTTGGTTTAGCTCTTGAGGGTCCTATAACACCTGAGGGAAATCAATAAAGTCTTGGTTTGTTGACTCCATTTCCTTAAGGTGATCTAGGAGGTTGATTCATGTCATAGTAGCTCCTTATCTCATGTTTACCTCAACAGGCTAGTGAAAATGGGTAGATATGAGAGGTGGAATTATAGAGTGGTATCAAAGCACGATTCAATAATTGGATTGGATGGGATAGATGCATGTTTTTATGCATGCATTATCATAGTTAAGGTCGTTGGGCATGAGTTCATTGTATGAAGTTTATTTCATTATGATGGTGTTGGTATGTTATGATGTTGATGTGTTGGCTAAGATAGAGAAGGAGATGTAGATCATTAGAGCAAGGTTACAACACTGGACCTCAGGGTAAGAGAAAATTGGCATACACGCTTTTATGTTAGGTATGCAGGTATGTTGGTTAATGGTTGTTATATTCCTAGTGGCTATATGCATGCATATCATCTATTGTTATTATGGTTATATATACATGATAGATGTTAGTTAATCAATGTGATCATATGCACACACATCGGATAGTCATGAATGATAGTAACTTGTTTTTATATGCATTGTGGTCATATGCATGATGATTATGGTCATTTCACCTAAGATCTTGATGTTATATGTATCATGCTATGTAGATTTCTCTTTGAAGATGGTTATGGTTATGATATTTAGGTATGAGTTGATATACTTGTGATATTGTGTCATACTAATCTAAAATAACTTGTGTAGATGTGGTAGCCTCCCCTAAGATACATTGACGTATGAGTTTGATTATGTCACCTATTTGATTTAGCTAACATGTTATGTTTATAATTTGTTTGATTTTTTTATTAAGTGCATGATATGAACATGTGTCTATAAGATTGCATGACCGAATGATATTGTTTTAAGATGGTTGTACTAACTCAATATGTGTTGAGACAATTGATATGTACTTGAGTGCGAGTAGGTCATGTTTTTAGTATTACGACTATGAATATGAGTTGATTCTAGATTATGACATGCATGTTAGTATTGGTAAAGGTTGATTTCAAATTAATAGATAGATATCTTGATATTTGGAGCATGTGACTGACATGTATGAGCAGTTGGAGGGAAACACGCTTAGTACTAGCATGACAAGGTAATAGTTAATTTTTTTATATAAATATCAACTGGGTGATGTGATAATGCATAGTGAGACTCAATTGTAGCAAGGTAAAAAGTACAAGAAATGAATTGGGTGAGAATTCCTTTGGATATGTTGGAAACTGTAATTCCAAATGAATGAGTGCATTGCATGAATACAAGAAGTTGTCTTAACCTTGATTTTGTTTGACATTATGAGGATATGTGTAACATTCCTGAAAATGTATTTGGCATGTATAATAGTTGGTTTCCAATTATAGTTGGATTCATCAAGGAATTCAAGCCCCTTGAGAGATGATATATGTATATGTTCAGTTACAAGTCAACGTTCTTCACACAACAAGGTAAGGTAACTGGTATATTTTTATGTTTATTTATGCACTTACAATTAGAAGTATGATGCATGGGATTGCATGGTAGAAAAGGCTCCAATGAAATCTTAAAGAATTCTTAGGTTGATATTTCCCTTGGAAGAATTGGGAAACCATGGGGATTGATTCGGGGTGTTTGTTGGGAGTTTTGTGCTTTCAGTCTTTTGTGATTTGTTTGCACCTGATTTGCAGTTTTGTTTATTTCTAGTGCATGGCCATGCCATTTTGTTTATGGTGTCATATTGTTATTGGTTTCCATTATTTGTCTTCTTATTTACTTTTTTTTCTTCCTTTTGTGCTTGAGATCCTTGGGAATTGGTTTGGGAAAGAGGAAATTTAATCGAGCTCAGAGGGACCTGAATGAAACACAACATGTAATGTAAGACTTGGATGAAACTCGATGCATGAGTAAAGGGAAGTTGAAGGTAAGAATATGACAACTATTTGGATTGGATTGGGTCCATTAGGATATATTGATGGTGGTAGGATAGTCATGATAAAGGAAACAGGAAAGGTGAATTAAATGTATCAGAAGCATCATATGCCTTGGCTATGTTGGGGATTGTTTTTCTCAATGTTGTGCATGGTGTGCACGGACAAAGGGAGTTATCTTTACCTTGACCTTATGGTAGCTGATAATTATGTTGTGATCATGATTATGTTGATTTCTATATATGTATAACATGTATGTGTGTATGTCATTGTCTGACCGGGTCGTCAAGGATCATGTTTGTTTTATGTTGATGTTTATATGTATGTATACAGTTTTCTAACAAGATCATCAGAGATCATTCTTGTGGATGAATGATTTCTTATTTTGGTGAATGGCATGAAGAGGTTCTGGTTTATGAGGAATCAAGTGGAAGAGTAGCTTGACAGATCTACAAAGTTAGCATCATGTGAATATGAATTGATATTATGTGATTATACTATGTCTATCTTTATGATATGGTAGGTAATGTTGAGGGATACATCAACTGAATGAAAGTAGTGTGATTTGCGACATGTTGGACAAGCATGGATAGTGGAAAGACATTAAAAGTTATGTTTCTTGGTAGAGACAGTGTAGCCTCCAACTGTTCAGTGCTATTGTTGTGTATATGTTATACATGTCGTACTTATGGTGTTGCGAACATGTGGTATGGTGAGCATGTTGCATATGTAGTAATGTGTACATATGGTATATACACCCTGGTGTACATATAATGTTGTGTGCATCTTATACAACTGGTGCTATGTACATATGGCGTTATGTGCATGTTGTACTTGTGGTGTTGTGTGCATTTGGTGTTTTGTACATGTTGTAAATGTGGCACTATGTGCATGTGTTGTCGTGTACATGTTGTGCAGATAGTATTGCGTACATTGGGTGATGTGTACACCTTGGGCAAGTGGTGTTGTGTACACATTGTGCAGGTGGCACTATGTACATGTGATATTGTGCACATGTCATACATGTATTTGGTATGGTGCTAGGGGTATTTCATAGTCGTTGTATCATGGCATGTGTATTCGTGGTATTGCACTATGTGTATGTATATGTATTGTGTTGTACACTGGGTGTAGGTGTATGTGTCGTGTTGTATGCAGGGTGCAGGTGTATGTGTGGCATTGTGCACTGGTTGTAGGTGTATGTGTTGTGTTGGACACTAGGTGTAGGTTTATGTGTCGTGTTGTACACTAGGTGTAGGTGTATGTGTTGTGTTGTACAACAGGTGTTGGTGTATGTGTTGTGTTGTACATTGTGTATGTGTATGTGTTATACATTGTGATAAGATAGGGAGGTACAAGAATTTCTAACCCTTATTATTGATATTGAGGGTTGAGGCACTTTCATCTCAAGATACCCTTGTTGTTGATATTGAGGGTTGCAGCGGTTTAGTCTCGAGATAGCCTTATTGCTATCGAGGGTTGAGGTGGTTTAGCCTTGGGATACCCTTGTTGCTATTGAGGGTTGAGGCAGTTTAGTCTCAGGATACCCTTGTTGATGATATCAAGGGAGGAAGTGGTTCAATTTTTGGATTCCCTTGTTGCTTAAAGAGAAGGCACTCAGTGCTTGCCAGGTTTGGCAACTGATTCAGTGTGTGTATAGAAACGATAAAGAAGAAAGGTAGAAGAAAAGGACTAATTAAAGGATAAGTATCCATATTTATTTTATTTTTATTATGCATGTGATGTATGACTCTGATTTATGATGGTTGCATTTCAAGCTAACCATATGTGATATGTTTATACATGATGATTTGGTCAAATATCTGGTTTGACTTGTTATGACAAAAAGTAAATGGAATTGCATGTGTACCTTATTCATGGGCCACCAATGAGGTATGATTTGAATTATTTTCAATTATTTTTATTCTAATGGAAATTATGCGCTTGGTACAGGAAAGAAAGGTAATGCCCAGTTTTGGTGGTTGAAACTGACTGCAAGGGTTAGCGGTAGCAGAAAAAGGAATTGGAATAGGAAACAGTATGTTGGCAAAGAATTTAGGAGCAGGGCCATTGTGGGACACTGGTACCTAATAGTTCCCATTGATTTCCATGAGCATGTTATGATCTGTATGATGGTTTCAAGGCAAGGATATGCCTTGGTTTTTGGACCTTCTGATGCGAGGAAACCTTGCCAAGGGATGGATCACCTGATATAGGCGATGTGAGGGAACTTGGAAGGTGAGTGACTGCAATGAAGGGGGTCATAGGATTTCCCAAGGGACTGTGTAGCACAGAAGGGAAGGCCAAGGGATGGATTTTTTTTGGCCAGTAGCATTGCCAAATGGAATCATATGTATATTGGGAGTGTGCCCTAGAACACTGAGCTAGTAATTGTTCACTGAGGAAATAGGTAGTGCAAGGATTCTAGCACTAGAGATTGGATGCAGGTTTGACTTTGACAGTGGATTCTGGACTTCCCGGGAAGGAGGTGAATCCTGGTACTACTCTTGAGGGTGGAGGTGTGAGCCTCTAGATTCTCTTGTTGCGGGATGCAGGCATCATATCATTTTATTTTTTGGTTAGATAAAATGTGCATATGTATATATGTGTATATTATTGTAAATATTGTATCGAGCTAGATTTATAATGCTCCACAAACAGTATGGTTATTTTCTAGTTGAAGAAAATGTGCATAAGTATATGTGTTTGTTATTGTAAATATCGTATTGAGATGTGTTATAAAGCTCTAGTAAATGGTATGATTATCATTTTTTCAGTAGGTTTATATTGTAAATATTGCATCGAGATGAGTTATAAATTTCCATGGGCAATATGTTTTGGTTTTCAGTGGTCTTGTTGGTTGTAGGTGTCATAGAACACCAAGGGCAGTGTTCCCCTAAGGGGGAGGGGTCCGTAACAGCTCCAGGTCATGGGACAAGTATTCCAAGTTGAATATTGGGAAAAGCATCTTAGTGAGCATCACTTGTTATTTATTATGGCTAAGGGAAATTGGCAAAGGCTTTGAAAAGGAGAAAAGGAATTATTGGCATTTTATTTATGAAAATAAAGGAAATTAGGAGAAAAGGAAAGGTGAAAGGTCACATATTTCCATGAGAAGGAAATTGAAATAAAAATAGAGGAAATTGAAGAAAATAGAAGCCTTAATGATAAAAAGGCTTCTAAGGATCATTTCACAACCTTTTGTCAGTCAGTTTTCAAATTAGTATGATAGAGGAGAAGAGCACCAAGAGGAAAAGGAAGGATAATGAAAGCAAATGAAAGAAAGGATCAAGCAAGATAAGGTTGGATCAAGCAACTTCAACAAGAATACTTGCAAGTAACATGTTGCATGTATGACTTGCTAGCTAGTTTCAACATGCATGGTATATGCGTGTGTGTATTTGGTTATTTTTTGTCAATTTCATGGGTTTTGTTGGGATTCAACAGTAGTTTTAGCCTTTCCTTGCCATTTCTAGACAACCATGGTGTCAAGGGATTCATTCTTGGTTGAGATTTGGATTACTAGAAGGTTTTGGATCAGGGTGAGGTGGTCTCAAGAAAATCCAAAGGGTTGGAGGTGGAGATGGTTTTATCCTGGAAGCCCTCAGTAGGTGGGTGGAGACAGGAAAATTACTCAAGGGATGGTGAAGGAATTCTGAGGCATCCAATATTGGTTTGGTTTTTTGATCTTGAGACCAGTTTAGGTGAGATCATAGTAATGTGAGGGTGGAGGTGGTTTAACCTCTAGATTCCCTTGTTTGTTTATGATTGGTTTATCCCATGAGATCCCATATTCATGCTTGGAATATGGCACAAGGGGTGATTGGCTGAAAGAAATATTTGGTTCAACACAATCTATGGTCAAGTGGTACGTGGAAGTTCCTAACTTGGTTGGCCTTCGCATATGGCAATAACAGCTAAGTTCCTCTTATATTTCATGAGTAAATGTACTTGTTATTGTGTGGATTTAATGGTGGTTCTATTATTTGTATTTATCTGGTTAGATGATGGTTATAAACATTATTTTATGAAAAATCCAAGTTATGGCTCTTATCATGTTTGATTGATAAATGAAGGTTTATTGAATGCATGACCTAATAGATGTTATTGCAACTATTGTGAGAGGGCATTAGTCCTCCTCGGTAAAACTTTGATAAGTTTCAGATCTCTATGTTCAAATATGCATTTATGACCTATAGTTTGCATGCTCATAATGTGTTTGACAAAATGACTATCATGGCTAGGATAGGCTAGGGTGAGTCCCTGATCAAGTTTTGTGTTAAAATCTTTTTCTATGTGTCATACATCATTATGGAAAGTCTCATCAAGTTCTAGGAAGTGGTCTGGTGACTAGCCTTGAAAACGTGTCTTAGATCTTGTAGCTGCTAGAACAGAACTGGGTAAAAAAGATTGCAGTCACTCCCTTGCAGGCTTATGCATGCCATTCGAGGATTACAATCGAATTTAGGCATCATTATTCTAGAATATGGGGGTGTAGATCAGTGAAATATCAATTTAACTCAAGGTTTGCGAACCTAGAGGGACGTTTTAGCTCCTGGGGGTCCTGTAACACCTGAGAGAAGTCAGTAAAGTCTTGGTTTGTCAACTCCATCGGAGGTTGAGTCATGTCATAGTAACTCCTCTTCTCATGTTTACCCCAATCCGATGGTGAAAGTGGGTAGATATGAGAGGTGGCATTACAAATATATTATATTTTGTTCCTTGACAATGGCGACAAAAGATTTTGATGCTCCTAGAGACAACCCCCAGGTTGAGGAGAAGGTCAGTGTCTAGGACATCTTAGAGTCTCTTGTAGATGAATCATTATTTCTCAATCGTTGAAATATAAAATTATTTAAATCTGGTTCAGTAATCATACTTAGATACCAACCACATTAGATACATTGACAACATTTCTTTCCAAAGAATTAAAGTTCATCCATGGTGACCTACACATAGATAGTGAAGATTTGTTTAGCAGTTCTAGTATAGGTGATGGAAGAGATGAAGAAAGAAAGGCGTAGAGGGCTAGAGATAGAATATTATGCACTAAACTTTAGCTAAATAATGTGTAGACAAAGGAAATGCAATTAGAAACCATGGAGTGCATTTTAAGGCTTTCAATATTACATATATAGGTACCATTTTCCATAGCATGACATAGATAGATATGACATACAAGATTGATCTCCAACAACTACAATTACATGATTCCTAAGAGGAAAGAAACACATATGAAAATCATAGACAAAAATAGGAGCACATACTCCACATATCAATGCTTGGAATCACCAAAATATTCTTCATTACTATTTCAAAACAACATACATATCATTAATCCTACGAACCTGCAAAACTTGCAGAAAATTGCAGCCTCTAAAATAGAAAATCGAATGCCTACAAATGAGTTCATCTTCCCTTTTATAGTAAGAGCCCTCGCAAAAAACAGTTACAAAATATTTTGTAGTGCGAAAACTATCTAAAATAATCAGCTAGGTGAGTGTGCCAAAGGCCTAGCTATTCTAATTATTACATAACAACTTGATTTTTTCTTGAAAATAAAATATTTACAAAAACTGCCAAAATGGAAGAGATATGTTATGATTTCAAATCAGAAAATATCTGCAATATTGGCGTGCTTGATCCTTCGAGGTGGACCCATGCTCCACTATCCATCTTTTCCATGATTTTTGAAGGTTAAGGAGTATCACCAACTCAGGAGGAGAACAAGGCTTGATTTGTTTCTCACTACTAAAGATAGCCTCTCGCAATGGTGGCAACATCTGAGTGGAGATATTGGTGAGTGATTTCAAAACCAACCAATTGGTGTGGGGTTTGACCAGAAAGTGCCAATTAGATTCGAGATCAATTTTGCTAAGCTGGTTAATTTTCTATGTGAACTCAACCCATTGTTGAAGCTAATTCCTAAGTAGGCTCTCCACATCCGGTAGGGAATCTTTGTGACAGTTGGAGATTTGATTCAATTCAAGTAAGGAATCATTAATGGGTTCCAACAAGGCATTTTACATCTCACATACATCACTGATGTTCTTTAACTGATTGTATCTGGGTCGTCCATCCCTTAAGGATAACTTATTTATGCATTGCATCAATTTTAGGAAATGGGATTTCCTCCCCTCAGCACTGTCTTTGCCATTCTAACATTTCAATAAGGTATTTCTTATCTTCATCAAAACATGAGATCATTTTCACTAATTCATTAGCCAGATCATTTCCCATCCTGCATTGTTCCTAAATCAAGTTCAACTTCTCACAGAAAAATCTTTGTTGCCTATGTAGTCATGCATTCAAGTCATGGGACTCCTACTTGAAATCCTTCAGTTGAAGGGCCCCCCCTATAATTGATTTATCTTCTGATGGGATTCTTAGAGTTATTTATCCTTAGCCTTAATCTCCTCTGCATGATGAATTTGAAGGGAATTGAACTATTTTGTAGATCTACCAGTGCAATCTCCTTTTGATCTAGTTGAGATTTCCACTATGCTCCCAATTGCTCCTTCTTATTGATGAGTTCCCATTCCAAGGAGGAAATATTCTCATGCTTCTCTCTTAGAAATTCTTGAACTTCCATGGCTGTCCATGGTGGAAAAAGCATATGAAACTGTGGACTGAGTTAATTTTCCATGTTCCTTAGTAGGGGAAACTGAAGTACCTTTTCATAGGACTTCAAGGAGGGAATCTTGGTATGTTTTCCTTAAAACTAAGGCCTGGGACACAACTATATTTCTCTTCTTCCTTCCTCTCTTTACCATTACCTTATGCACAAGGCTATAAAAAAATCCATTGGGGGAATCTCTCTAATGTCAAGGAAGATCCCTAAAGTAGGATTAACTAGGATAATCTCTACTTCAGGTTAGGTAACCATTGGTGTCTTCTGAATCGTGGATTTCTCTAGCCTGATGTGCTTCTGAGAAGGTGGAATATTGAATGGAGTCTACTGTTGGAAAATATTTTCTCCCTCTAATACCTCTTTCCCTCTTTCCCCTTTCTTAGATTGCTTGAGGGTCTGATCAAACTATTCCCAGACCTGCTCCAAGTTTGGGTCCATTGTATGCAATTGTCCTTCAGGATCTAAAGAACTAGTTGTTGTTATTTGTTTTTGTTGGGGAGAGACTAATGGTTGGGAGGAAATCCCTTGCTAAGTAGATACTAAGGTATTCTTTAAATATATTTTTCGTTGTAGGGGAAGTTGCAAAAAATATAATGGCAGGGGGGCAGCCTTGCATCTCTAAATTCGAGGAACTGTTCTCGCTCCTGGAATGAGAAATCCTCGTTCGCCCTTTTCAAAACTAAATCATTGGAACCTAGTTTAGCAAACAACTTGTCAAACTTGTTTTCTTCGTGGAGGAACCTTCTGATACGAGAGTTCAAGGCTACTTGCTTTGCCACTCCATATGGGTCATAAAGCCCAATAGGAATAGTTGCCAACTTTAATATCTCAACAAGCTTTAGTTCCTTTTCAGCATGCCCATAGTTGGCCAAAGAGAAGATTCCAAAAGTCAGGGGGAATTGAGGCCACGCCTTCTTCTTGGAATCTTCTAGGGATTAGGTAATATCGTTACTAACTATTTGGTATGCCACCTCCCTACACGACAACTTGTTTGGGATGTATAGTGGCAAGACATGTGGGGGTACATGACTACCCAAGACTCTGATGTAGGTGAATTATTCTTCACCAAACTAATTCCAAATCCTCATAGGGTCTTCCATATCTTCCTGGGACATTGTCAGGGGCTTAGTTTCAAATATGATTTCATAGATTGGGACCATGATCGAGTGATAGATTTGATAGAAATGACAAAAATAATTGGTCTCACAGAGTATACCGTGATAAATGTAAATTTGTGTTGGATCAGAGATGGTCCAATTCCATCCCATGACTGGAAAGTCAAGGGAATAATAGAGGGATTCCATGACATAGGTTGACATATAAAATGAAGGGATTTTGTTCTCCCGAACAATACGGGAAGAGTGGAAATCTAGAATGTGTTTGGCTAGATTATTTGATAAAATAGTGGCCCAATTGAAGATGTAGCGCTCAGAATATCCATCAATTAGAGGGACCCAATCATTGGGGAATTTAGACACATTTGGAAATGCATGTAGTCTATAGAGCATGGAAACTATTTAACTAAAAGTAGAAGCTAGTGAACATATGGAATACTTACCATCTTGCTCCTTTTTGTGCTTGTTCAGGTCACTCCTCTAGTTTTTAATGGAGTCAGTTAGATCATCATTATTTTTACATAAGTCGTCCACATAATTTTTGTCATAGACGCATTGAGGGTTTGGTAAGTGGTACATCTCCTGAAAGGCTTTTTCTGAAAACAAATCAATTGTGGTGCCCTTGATGGTGTGGAACTTCCTCTTTGTGATATCCATCATTCAATGCCTCATCTAAACATGTCCGTGTAAGCTATAATGTGAGGCCTCGCTCTAATTCTGTGCATGAAGTAATTGTTCATGTCCAGTGGGGTTGCCTCTAAGGTGGGGGTTTCATTGTTGACGAAGACTATTCTAACAGTCACTCAGGGACCTTCATCTTCAAAATACTTGTAAAATTCCTCCCTCAAGTAGTTAGGAAATAATGTGATATGCCCATAGTATTGGATATATGGTATTGAAATACCCATGGTTATTACCCATGGTATTGTATGTATGAAGCCTACATAGAAGCTAGAGACTCTCCATTGAGACATGTCAAGTATTGGTTTTGTATTGACAAGTGATGACTTGTGGATTGATCTCCTTCCTTAAGGAGTATTTGTATGGTGTTACCCTAGCTCAAGAGTTTTGATCAATAAAGATCTTAAGATTCTATATTTTGTTCTTGTATTTCTCTTAATATTATTTGCAATTATTTTTTTGTTAATCTTGGCAGGATACTTCATTTTTTATTCATAAACGGTGAATTTACAACACATATATGAGATAGGTGGCCTCAACTTGCTAATTGGGAAACAAAGTTTTTTGGCCACCTATGCTTGTTGTTGATGATGATTATGATAGTTGTTACCATCGAATGAGACTAAATTGGTTTATCGGACCTATAATTTTCTTAGTTTTTAATTGTCTAGCTTCTCATCTTTCTTGGCGAGATTGATGTTGTAGCTTCTTTTTTTTCTCTATAGTCTACCAAATTCCTTTATCTTGCATCTCCTTCATCTCTTCTGGTTCTTGGGACATTGGTGTCTTAACTTCACGATCTATTGTGTTCGTCCTTTTGAAGATAGTCGGAGAAGAAGTTTGGTCTAGGAAATCTACTTTGTTGTTAAACGAAGATTTATTTTGTGTGGTATTCGAATCCTTATAACTGTTGATGCTTGAGGGGTTGTCGAGTTCACTTTTTTGTTGTTGGGCAGGGCTTTCTCCCTGCTTGTCTTGAGAGTTGTTTCTTTCTTGCCTAATTTCTTGTGATTCAGAGTTTTCTCTAGAGTATTCTTCTTTGATGACAGTGTAGTGTTCTTTTTGTGCTCCTTCCCACCATGTAGATCTGTGGTGGTTTTTTCTAGTAGATTTTTCTGGGAGGCTTTTAGGCAATTTTTGGCTAAATGGCCTGTCTCAAAGCAGGATCGACATCGGAAGAGGACACTTTCATAATCGAGCTTCTGGTTCCACACATAGTCTTTACTTGTTAGGTTTATTTCCGCTGGGAATCCAGCGCTGAAGTCCATTTCCACACAAATGCGTGCATAGGTGGTTTTGGCATATTCCGTTGTTTCTAGGCACCTGTAGTAAAATTTCCCAATTGCATTTCCAATGGCTTTTAGCGAGGAGAGATTCTAGAGATGCAAGGGTAGGCTTGGCAATCTCACCCAAAATGGTGCTGAGGTTATGACTGTTGCTGATGGATTGAATGATGGGTTCCACGGCTTCATGAATAGGCCTAAGTTTTCCCAAAACCAAGGGCCAGATTCTAGAATACATCGTTTGCTTTCAGGATTTTCAAAATCTACTATAAAGAAACCCCTAGCACAGGGGTAGATATTAATTTCATCAGAAATGACAGGCTTCCATACCTCTGAGATCCAATTGTGGAGAGCTGTTAGTCACGGCCAAAAACCATTGAACCAGCAAATTAGGGCACTTTCAGAAAACTTCAAAGCCTCATCGAGTGAGGTCTAGACCACATGGACAGTGGGAGTTGGGGCTTCACTAATGATATGGGCAGGAGCTTGCCCTCCAGAAGTGGACGGAACTGAGCCAACGACTATTTTCGCGAAGCTGGGAGCCATATTTTATTTCCGTAGAGCCCTAGCCACAGATAAGGCAGAAGATTAGATCTAGATCTACCCGCAGAAGATTAGATCTAGAACCCTGCCGTAGAGTTAGATCTAGATCTAGCCGTAGAATATTAGATTAGAACCCAACCATAGAGAAATAAGGAAAAAGATAAATCCACCTTACTCCCATGAAACTAGAACAAAAAAGAAAATGGCGCTGTCGCACCCCAGCCCCCTCAACTCCCTTCACAATAGAGAAGATATCTGGATGTTATAAGCCATCCAAAAACAATAAAGTTTCAGCCTTTTTAACCAAGCTAAGTATGTCTTAGTTTCATGACAAAATGCTATATGTCTATCTATCATAAGCATGCATAATGTAAAGTAAATGCTACCCGCATAAAAACAAAAAGGGATCAGGTTAAATAACTATTCATGCTACTCTTCCAATGCCAATTTGACTGGTTCTGAATCCTTGATAGTTTCACCGGGCATCTAAGTTAATTCGATGATGCATGGGATGTTCCTTTGAATTCTATCCAGATGGATGTCCTTCTTATGGAACTAGAATTGGATTCACTGCAAATCTTGTTTGTAATTAGGCATGTCTTGGAGGGACAAAGCCATCCCCATTGATATTTGTTCCATGGCCTTCCCAAGCAGGCTTTTCATAACCTAGTAGAGATAAAGGATCTGCATAAATTGAGTTATTCTTCCTCTCGTATTCCCGGGGTTTGGGACTAAGGTCATGCAGTTCTCTATCTCCTCCTCTATCTCATTGTGTTGCTTAATTTCTTCCCCCCATTCTTCTAGCAGATTACGGATGCCTACATCCGTTACCTCTCAGTAATCCACAACGAATTTACTAATGAGGTGTTCAACAAACTTTCATCCTCTACGCAGTTCTGAAGTTCTCGGATCTTTGGTCTTTGCAGGCTCCCTCCCACGTCTGTCACGACCTCTTCCTATCGCAAGAAGAGCCATCACAACTCTGTTCAAGACTTGTTCATAGGAATGAGGTGTTAACCTCTAGCTTTGAATCTCATTTCCATTTTTCTCGTTAATCCTTTTCCTAGCCCACTTACTCTCGAAGCAAGACACAGGTTGAGTGACAGCCCGGTTGGAAGACGAGGCCAGTCTCCTCATCCTGGCATGCTTCTCACTTCTCCCTTCCTAGTGTCACTCATATCCAGAATGGTTGATAGTCCCCTCTCTCGACCAAGCAAGAGTCCCCATGCTCAGGTGGGACTTTCCATTCCCCTCTGCCCAGTGAAACTACGTCACTCCTCTACTTTCCTTATAGTCTACCCATCCCTAATACACAACCTCTCCCATTCCGCCCCAGTTATCATGCGAGGTCACAATGCAGCTCTCAGGAGGGGCTTCCTGGCCACTGCCTACATCAATACTCGGGTGCCTTATAACCAAGATGTAGAACCGGACAACAACCATACAATGCCTATGATGCTTTCCCCAGCAAGTTCCCCAATTCCCCCAATTCCCCCCCTAGGTTTCTCCCAATCCCTCCAGCAAGAAACAAACCATGTTTCCATTGCAAGAGGGTTGCAGGACCAAGATACATACTCGTGCTCGCTCCACAGATGTCGTCGACAATGCCTGCGCCTCCTTGCTCCAGTTATCCAACTCCAAACTCCACAAACAACAATACAATTACCACTCCCCTATCTTACCTTAACTCCACAAACAACAATACAATTGCCACTCCCCTATCTTACCTTACCTGCTACGCTTCCTGCCCTTTCCTTGCCATACCTGCCACCTTTCCCACCACCATTACATGTATTCATGCAAATGGCCACCACACCCATCACCATGAGCATGTGGGGGGCGGTGGGTGGTACCCTTCCTTTACTCCTCATAACTATTCATTATCCCTGCCATCCTCTGCCACACACCCTGATCGGGGTTTTGGTTGTTTGGATTCCCATTTTCCTAGCTTTTCCTGCGATCTTGGGCCAATATTTCCTCCAGAGCTTTGAACCTGTCATCCCTGGGCTGTATTGGTCATAATTTTTCCAGCAAGCCATTTTGTTTATTGCAACCCCAGTTGGCTAGGAAGTCAACGACTTTATTCCCTTCCCTTCTTACATGTTAAACCATTATATAGTCGAACTTGTGAATGAGTGATCTGAAAATCACTTGTGAGTGATCTCAGTTAATTAATTAATGAATGAAGGTATTACAGACTCATGTTCTGGTGTCTATCTATGTTATCTTAGGCAACAGATCGGTCAGATTGCAAAATACACAGACACTGGATAATGCAAAACAATAAGAGAAACACAGTAAGAAAATGCAAGAACACAGCAAATTAATAAGGAGTTCACCCTATCCTCTAGGGCTACATCTCTGATCCAGCTTTCAGTGGTGGCCTTCTTTTTATTGTGTCTTTAAAATAGTTTTTTTACAATGCAGAGCTCAATTTGAGTCTCCTGAAATAGATGATGCTTAGTAGGGTGGTTCTTGGATTCCCTAAGCCACTAGAGTGCACAGGCTCTTCCTTATCAAGTCTCAACCTCAACTGGTCTGAATGGGGTGAGTCCAATTTGGTACTCAGTTCCCGACAAATATCCTCTCAGGGATGGCTTGAACCTCTCAGGCCTGGTTCTATCTACTCGATGCTACCTTAGGTTAGCTCGACTCTCTGTTCTCTGCTTCTGTCTCTTCTATCTTGCTTTCTTCTTCACTGTTCTCTTTCTCACTCACAGTGCTCTATCATGTTCTCTGTTTGTGGCTTAAAGCCAATTTTTCTCATGATTGTTCGCTTCCTCTTCCACCCCTTCGGATTGCCTACTACTATTCACTTGGAATTCCCTGCCTCTGCGTCATCACCACTATGTAACGTCTCACAGGGAAGTGGCCATTTTTCCTCTCATGAACTGCGCTAGCTCTTCCTCAAACTGTTCGGTATTTCGGTTACGTTGTGTAATGATTCATCTGCAAACTCAGTGGTTAAATCAAACTTCAAACTCTTATATGTCGTAGCTAAATTTTCCCTCCAGATCTAGTGATTCATCGGGTGCAATCTCTACCATTAAATCTGGAGCCCCCAAATCCTACAGTGTTTGCTCTTATCACGTGGTTGACTTTCTCAATCGTTAGCCCGTGATGAGAGTTGTTTTCTCTCTCATCCACCGGACACGCATCGTTCTTTGTATGGCATCATTGGATCTCCTGACAATTCCGATTACTACCCAACATGCCTCTGATATTCCGCCGGTTTTGGAGTGCGGGACCCGCCTTTCGTTTTAGGGTTTTCCCCACGGTTTTTGGCTTCCCCTTATGACCGAGCACTTGGGGACTTTCCATTTTGAGGGGTTTTGCCCAGTGATGTGCCATCAGAAATGACCTTTGTTTTCTGATCCAGACTTCCCAACTGCTAATTTGCGTCCTACACAGTCTCCATGGGCCTTGGTCAGCGCGCTTTGACCGAGGTCCTCGTCGTTCCTTACTGGCTACAAACTGCCACTGTCCAGAGGTCTTCTCGATAGTTCTTTGTTCACAATTTTTTGAAGTCTATCCTGATTTAATATAGGCGTAGAACTTTGATAATTTTCATGGATCCAATTCGGATCACGGACTTCCCACTGAAAAAGCTTTTGGACCACCAAAAGTCAGTTTTCAATCATCGGCTAAGTGAGGGTACAATTGTCTCACTTGTCCAATCTCTATCCACCTTGCACTGCTTGGCTTTGAACCCTTAAGACCAACTTTGAGGTACTCAACATCTCCCCTACGGGTCGTCCTCACCATCCTGTCCAGAACTGTGTCTTCCTGCAATTCATTAAGATATTCAGGCAATAGGTTTTCAATAGAAGGCAATTGACTCTGCTCTTCGGAATCCTCAATTAGTGAAGGTTCAAACAATCTCAAACAATCTGCATTCACGACTGAGTAGATGTGCATGTAAGCTGGTAGATCAAGGTGAAAAGCATTCTCACCAATTTTATAAAGTATCTTGAAGGGTCCATACCTGATAGGCTTTAGCTTTTTACCTTCACCTTGCATTCTTTCCTTGCTGATATATACCTAGACTTAGTCACCAACTTGGAAACTATGCTCCATCCGATGCTTGTCATGCCTTGCCTTGTATTTGGCTTGGCTCTTTTCCAGTTGTTCCCGTACTTCCTGGAGGATCTCCTGGATTTGTTCAATGAACCTAGTTGCCTTGTCCACATCATTGTGTCGCTCAATTGTGGCATCTTTACCAAAGACAAAATCCAAAGGAGACCTTGGTGTGACCAAAACAGGTCTCAAAAGGAGATCTCTGTGTAAAAGAATGCTTTACTTTGTTGTAAGCATGTTGCACATAACATAAATGTTCATCCCAAAGCTTAGGATGCTTGCTGCAATATCCCCTAAGCAACTGGATCACTGTCTTGTTGACTACTTCGGTCTGGCCATCGGTTTGTGGATGAAAAGTTGTGCTTTTCTTCAGTTTGGTGTCCATCAGTTCCCACAAACTTGGCCAAAACTTCTCCACAAATCAGGTGTCTCGATCAGATACAATGGAAGTGGGTAATCCAAATTGAACCCATACATGTTGAAAGAACAATTTTTTAGTTTGCTCAGCTATAATCTGTTTATTACAAGGTATCAAAATACACATTTTGCTTAACCTATCCACAACAACATACAGATAGTCATGACCCTTCCTAGATTTAGGCAGTCCTCCAACAAAATCCATGGAAACACTTTCCCAAGGGTGAGAAGGAACTGGTAATGGAGTGTACAAGCCTATTTTTCTGTTGCTGGGCTTGCTTTTAGCACACATAGTACACCCTCTTACATATCTAGAAATTGTCTCATTCATTTTTGGCCAATAACAAAATCTTTGCAGCT
>APFE030112289.1:102169-117472 GCA_000404065.3 Pinus taeda
CAAGGTAGGGCATTGGTTGGTGGGGTGGTCTTCCTCACAAACGAAACATACCTCTACTGAGTGCAATGGGCACTCATTCTTAGGATGCTTCCTCATGCATCTAGGACAAAAAAATGGCCAAAGCCCTCTCCGCTTCCTCTTTCTTTTGCTGAATTCAGAAGGTATCAAGTTGCATGGCAATAGTCTGTCTCATCTCACTTTTGAGGTCTTCCATCTGGTTAGCAAACTCGTGCTTGGAGAAGGTGGTACTAGCTGAAAGTGGATTCCCCCTACCTCTCTTCCGGGCTACCCTAGAATGGTTTCTAAACACGGTCTTTATGTCCTCATAAGGTAGTTGGTAAATGTCCCCTCCAGCCAGCATGTGAAGGGTGTCTAGAAGGTCTTCAGGGACTCCTCGGAGCAGAACCAGCTTCATAGATTCCGGGTCAAGTGTGCACCTGGCCCGTTTATAACTAAGTTGTAACCTTTCCTCGTAATCTTCTAACGACTCATCGCTTCCCATGGTCATCCGAAAGATTTCTCCCTTGGTTTCCTTGGACCTACAGTAGTCCCGGTATTTGGTATTGAAAGCTTGCTACATCTGAGCCCAAGTGGTGATATTGTCTCCAAGTAACCACATGAACCAGCGTAATGTTGCATCCTTGAGGGTAGAGGGAAAGAGTTTCAACTTTCGCTCGTCCTCAGCATAGTCGTAAGTTCGACAAAGGACAACAAACTCAAACAGGAAGGTATCAAGGTCTTCAGTAGTCAATCCATGGAAGTGAGGTAAATATAAGGGACTTAAGTTTTTCATTTTCATGTCTCCATTGGTCTCTCGGATGGGAAAGGCACCTTCTATTCTCTCATATTCTCTTCTACCGTTTCGGTTTTCAGCCATGGCTTCAGATGGAATGTTCTCTAACTCTTCTTCTGTTATAGGATCTTCGTATATCTCAGGAGGCTCACCTATAGGTTCTTCTGGCTCACTGTTACTAGAGAAGAGAGAAGGTTGACTCAGTGATGTGGTTGGGGTGTTGGGTAAGAATTTGTTGGTTTTATCTCTGTTCCTATGAGGCATGAAATGGAAAGACTTTTGGTTGCTTTTGTTTTTTTCTCTGTTGGTACCTGCAAAACTAAAATAGATTGAACTGCAACTAACTAACTTGCTTAAATAAAAATGTGGAATGGAAATGAAAACAGGAAAGGACTAATCTACGCTTGTAGAATTTAAATTGTGGAATTGAAATGCTAATCTATGAAAGTAGGAAATCTCTACTCTATTATTGCGGAAATGAAATTGCAGAATGGAAATGAAATAAACTACTTAGCAGAATGTTGTAGGAGAAAATAGAAGAAAAGCAACAATCACCAATACTCTGACGCTTCCCCGACAATGGTGACAAAAAGAGTGATGAGCTCCAGTATTGCAGCAATAATGCTGCAACTCTTGGGACTCCCTTCTTTACTTTTATCAACCCGGTAGTTTGTAACAAACTTGGAAGCGACGGTGCTGTATGCACAAGTACTAGCTCTTGCCGCAACTGTCACTTGGTCAGCTGACACAAGTCTGCTAGGGGCTTAAGCCAACTTCTATGAGCTTTGAGAAGAAGCTTGTTAACTGATGGATGGAAGCTAGTCTCGAAGGAAGCTAATCTATTTTCGAAAAGAAATTGAGAAACTGAAGGAAAGCGCAAACCCTAGCAAACCCTAATTCTACTAGCTAGTCCTACTGACACAAACAAGAGAATGCAAGCTACTGAAAGAGATGCCATTACTTCTATGAAGGTAAAATACATGTGTCTAGACTACCTCTATCTGAAGAAAACATCTTTTTGTATTTTTGAATAAGTCGCCAGTTTCATCATGCACAGGCTTTCATTGTTCTTGACTGTGCAGGGGTGGATCAATGAGGAGAAATGCTTAGAAGAGGTCGGGAAGGTTCAGAGAGGGCCTAAGGAGTCCCTAACACCCTTCCAGAGAGTTTCAAAAAGTTTGGCTATCAAGAAATCTCATTTGTGAGCTTCTACAGGAAGTCTGCAGGGGTTCTACAGGATGTTTAGGAATTTCTATAGGATGTTCAGAAATTTCTACAAGATGTTTAGAAATGGGATTTTGGAGGATGGATGAGTGAGGGAAGATGAAGGAATGGGTATGGAGGTAGGATAGGGGTCTGAAGTGGCCCAGGGACTAGTGGATGGAGTGGGGAGAAGGTGTAGATGGCTGAATTGGCTCAAAGAAGGCTGAAACAATGGTTGCACGAAAAGGTAGGGTTATGTGGGCAAGATGACAAATGTGAGATGAGAAACCCAGTTAGGAGATGGAATAGATGGTTCTGATGAAGTTTGGGTGGGTGAAGAAGTGGAAGAGATGCTCTGCACCGTGTACCTTCAACTGAACCAATAAAGACTTGCAAGTAATCAAAGTCCTAGTTACCAACCTAATATAATCTAGCTAACAATAAAGTGAATGAACAACAGATTTATTTGCAAGGGAACCATATATATCAGCTATGCAATGAAACATTTCAAAGATCTGAACATGTAGCCAACTTCTGCAAATGAAAACCGTACACTAGCGATTGCATGGCAAAGCAAAAATAGTGTTTTTGTTTGGGACAACAAAGTTACTTCGATTCCAGCCCCTAATCCTATGAGGGAAAGGTGAAACCAAAGGTGTTTGTTGGCATTTTTATAGAGCTTTTTCCCTGTTGGCATCCTACCAACCTATTCTAAACATCAGAAGCATTTCTAACCATAAACAGTGACCTAGTTAATCAACACAATTTAATCTGCCTAACAGAAATATGTTTGCTAATGCATAAAAAGAAAAACAATGATGCATAAAGGAAAGATAACATTACATAAAGGAGGCCTTGGCTCTCAGGTTGGGCCCAACCCTAAGAGCTACAACTCCTATAGATAACTCAGAGCTGATATAAAATAGGACTACTTGTCATTATAAAAAAATAGTCGTCAACCAAAAGTTATGCCAAAATGGCTGCAAGAAAACGAGCTGATAGTGACAGCACTATAGTACAAAAATGCAATGGTTTCCAAAAATAAACTACGAAGGTTGAGGCCTTCTTATTTATACATCACGAGGGCCCTAGCAGGCCTCCTAAATTCAAGGGGCTTGGCTGTCCCAACTATTAGTAGACAGTCCCTTTTCCAAAGTTTGCTTGGTTGCCTTCAAGATCTGTTTTGGTGGCCTGTGAGCTCGGAGTTGAGGGTGGAGATCCTGATGAAGGGCTATTTAATGTCAAAGACAACCCCCCTACGAATCCTCACCTCAAGCTTGGCTGTCACCTAGCCCATGATTGCTCAGTTTTTCTCCAACATGTGTCCAAAAAACCTGAATAAGCACGCATTAGCCTCCTAGGTAGAGTGACCACCCTTATTCGTTCAAATGACATAAACATACTAAAAAATAATGCATAATCTATGAAAAATGGAGGATTGAACAAGGAAAATTAGGCAAAATGAGCCCAATAAGTTACACAATTTGGGGCTCATCAAGTAGAAGGAAAGTAGGTAAGCAAAGGAAGGACAAGGAAAGAAAAGGAAGGAAAGTATCAAGAAGGAAAAGTTGGATCAAGTGGCTTCAGTGGGAATACTTGCAAGTAACAAGTTGCATGTATGGTTTCCTAGTTGGTTTTTGCATGCAGGTATATGCATGTGTGTATTTGGTTATTTGTTGTTAATGGCATGGGAATTGTTGGGTTTTGATAGTGGTTTTATCTTTGCCTTACCATATCCAGATAGTTGTGGTGTGGTGGGATTCATTCTTGATTGAGCTTTGGATTATTAAAATGTGTTGGATCCGGGAGAGGTGGTCTTAGGAAAATCCCAAAGGTAGGGAGTGGAGATGGTTTTCTCCAGAAATCCCTCAACTAGTGGGTGGAGATAGGAAAACTACTCAAGGGATGGTGAAGGAATTGTAAGGCATCCAAGCTCAGTTTAGTTTTGTGATCTCAAGATAGATTTAGGTGTATCATGGTAGTGTAAGGGTGAAGGTGGTTTAACCTCTGGATTCGCTTGTTTTTTTATGGATTGGTCTATCCCATGAGATCCCACATTCATGCTTGTAATATGGCACAGGGGTGATTGGCTAAAAGAAAGATTTGGTTCAGCCCAATCTATGGTTGGGTGGTATGTGGAAGTCCCTGAATTGGTTGGACTTTGCATATGTAAATAAGGGCTAAGTTCCTCTTGTATTTCAAGAGTAAATATACTTTCTATTATGTGGCTTTAATGATTGTTCTATTATTGTTATTTATTTGGTTATATGTTGGTTATAAGCATGGTCTTATGACAAAGCCAAATTATGGATATTATCATGTTTGATTGATAAAGGAAGGGTTATTGAATGCATGACCTAATAGATGTTATTGCAACTATTGCGAGAGGGCATTAGTGCTCCTTGGTAAACCTCAGATAAGTTTCAAATCTCTATGTTTAGATATGCATTCATGACCTATAGGTTGCATGTTCATCATGTGTTTGATAGAATGAGTATCATGGCTAGGATGGGTAGGGCGAGTCCCTAACCAAGTTTTGTGTTAAAATCTTTGTAGGTGTGTCATACATAATTTTGGAAAGTCTCATCAATTTCTGGGAAGTGGTCTAGTGACTAGCCTTGAAAAAATATTGTAGTCGCTTCCTTGCAATATTATGCATGTGACTGGATGATTATAGTCAAATTCAGGCAGTGTTATGCCAACAGTTAGGGGTGCAGATTAGTGAAAGAGTAAGCTAGCTCAGGGTTTGGGCACCTGGAGGGTTGGTTTAGCTCCTGAGGGTCCTATAGCACCTGAGGGAAATCAATAAAGTTTTGGTTTGTTGACTCCATTTCCTTAAGGTGATCTAGGAGGTTGATTCATGTCATAGTAGCTCCTTATCTCATGTTTACCTCAACAGGCTAGTGAAAATGGGTAGATATGAGAGGTGGAATTACAGAGTGGTATCAGAGCATGGTTCAATAATTGGATTGGATGGGATAGATGCATGTTGTTATGCATGCATTATCATAGTTAAGGTCGTTGGGCATGAGTGCATTGTATGAAGTTTATTTCATTATGATGGTGTTGGTATGTTATGATGTTGATGTGTTGGCTGAGATAGAGAAGGAGATGTAGATCATTAGAGCAAGGTTACAACACTGGATCTCAGGGTAAGAGAAAATCGGCATACACGTTTGTATGTTGGGTATGCAGGTATGTTGGTTAATGGTTGTTATATTCCTAGTGGCTATATGCATGCATATCATCTATTGTTATTATGGTTATATATACATGATAGATGTTAGTTAATCAATGTGATCATATGCACACACATCGGATAGTCATGAATGATAGTAACTTGTTTTTATATGCATTGTGGTCATATGCATGATGATTATGGTCATTGCACCTAAGATGTTGATGTTATATGTATCATGCTATATGGATTTCTCTTTGAAGATGGTTATGGTTATGATATTTAGGTATGAGTTGATATACTTGTGATATTGTGTCATACTAATCTAAAATAACTTGTGTAGATGTGGTAGCCTCCCCTAAGATACATTGACATATGAGTTTGATTATGTCACCTATTTGATTTAGCTAACATGTTATGTTTATAATTTGTTTGATTTTTTTATTAAGTGCATGATATGAACATGTGTCTATAAGATTGCATGACCGAATGATATTGTTTTAAGATGGTTGTACTAACTCGATATGTGTTGAGACAGTTGATATGTACTTGAGTGCGAGTAGGTGATGTTTTTAGTATTACAACTATGAATATGAGTTGATTCCAGATTATGACATGCATGTTAGTATTGGTAAAGGTTGATTTCAAATTAATAGATAGATGTCTTGATATTTGGAGCATGTGACTGACATGTATGAGCAGTTGGAGGGCAACACGCTTAGTACTAGCATGACAAGGTAATAGTTAATTTTTTTTATATAAATATCAACTGGGTGATGTGATAATGCATAGTGAGACTCAATTGTAGCAAGGTAAAAAGTACAAGAAATGAATTGGGTGAGAATTCCTTTGGATATGTTGGAAAATGTAATTCCAAATGAATGAGTGCATTGCATGAATACAAGAAGTTGTCTTAACCTTGATTTTGTTTGACATTATGAGGATATGTGTAACATTCCTGAAAATGTATTTGGCATGTATAATAGTTGGTTTCCAATTATGGTTGGATTCATCAAGGAATTGAAGCCCCTTGAGAGATGATATATGTATATGTTCAGTTACAAGTCAACGTTCTTCACACAACAAGGTAAGGTAACTGGTATATTGTTATGTTTATTTATGCACTTACAATTATGTGTTTATGGAAGTATGATGCATGGGATTGCATGGTAGAAGAGGCTCCAATGAAATATTAAAGAATTCTTAGGTTGATATTTCCCTTGGAAGAATTGGGAAACCATGGGGATTGATTCGGGGTGTTTGTTGGGAGTTTTGTGCTTTCAGTCCTTTGTGATTTGTTTGCACCTGATTTGCAGTTTTGTTTATTTCTAGTGCATGGCCATGCCATTTTGTTTATGGTGTCGTATTGTTATTGGTTTCCATTATTTGTCTTCTTATTTACTTTTTTTCCTGCCTTTTGTGCTTGAGATCCTTGGGAATTGGTTTGGGAAAGAGGAAATTTAATCAAGCTCAGAGGGAGCTGAATGAAACACAACATGTAATGTAAGACTTGGATGAAACTCGACGCATGAGTAAAGGGAAGTTGAAGGTAAGAATATGACAACTATTTGGATTGGATTGGGTCCATTAGGATATATGGATGGTGGTTGGATAGTCATGATAAAGGAAATAGGAAAGGTGAATTAAATGTATCGGAAGCATCATATGCCTTGGCTATCTTGGGGATTGTTTTTCTCAATGTTGTGCATGGTGTGCACAGACAAAGGGAGTTATCTTTACCTTGACCTTATGGTAGCTGATAATTATGTTGTGATCATGATTATGTTGATGTCCATATATGTATAACATGTATGTATGTATGTCATTGTCTGACCGGGTCGTCAAGGATCATGTTTGTTTTATGTTGATGTTTATATGTATGTATGCAGTTGTCTAACAGGATCATCAGAGATCATTCTTGTGGATGAATGATTTATTATTTTGGTGAATGGCATGAAGAGGTTCTGGTTTATGAGGAATCAAGTGGAAGAGTAGCTTGACAGATCTACAAAGTTAGCATCATGTGAATATGAATTGATATTATGTGATTATACTATGTCTATATTTATGATATGGTAGGTAATGTTGAGGGATACATCAACTGAATGAAAGTAGTGTGATTTGCAACATGTTGGACAAGCATGGATAGTGGAAAGACATTAGAAGTTATGTTTCTTGGTAGAGACAGTGTAGCCTCCAACTGTTCAGTGCTATTGTTGTGTATATGTTATACATGTCGTACTTGTGGTGTTGCGAACATGTGGTATGGTGAGCATGGTTCATATGTAGTAATGTGTACATATGGTATATACACTCCTGTGTACATATAATGTTGTGTGCATCTTATACAACTGGTGCTATGTACATATGGTGTTAAGTGCATTGTACTTGTGGTTTTGTGTGCATTTGATGTTTTGTACATGTTGTAAATGTGGCACTATGTGCATGTGTTGTCGTGTACATGTTGTGCAGATAGTATTGCATACATTGGGTGATGTGTACACCTTGGGCAAGTGGTGTTGTGTACACATTGTGCAGGTGGCACTATGTACATGTGGTATTGTGTACATGTTATACATGTATTTGGTATGGTGCTACGGGTAGTTCATAGTCGTTGTATCATGGTATGTGTATTCGTGGTATTGTACTATGTGTATGTATATGTATTGTGTTGTACACCAGGTGTAGGTGTATGTGTCATGTTGTACGCGGGGTGTAGGTGTATGTGTGGCATTGTGCACTGGTTGTAGGTGTATGTGTTGTGTTGTACATTAGGTGTAGGTTTATGTGTCATGTTGTACACTAGGTGTAGGTGTATGTGTTGTGTTGTACAACAAGTGTTGGTGTATGTGTTGTGTTGTACATTGTGTATGTGTATGTGTTATACATTGTGATAAGATAGGGAGGTACAAGAATTTCTAGCCCTTATTATTGATATTAAGGGTTGAGGCACTTGAGGGTTGCAGCGGTTTAGTCTCGAGATAGCCTTATTGCTATTGAGGGTTGAGGCGGTTTAGCCTTGGGATACCCTTGTTGCTATTGAGGGTTGAGGCGGTTTAGTCTCAGGATACCCTTGTTGATGATATCGAGGGAGGAAGTGGTTCAATCTTTGGATTCCCTTGTTGTTTAAAGAGAAGGAACTCGGTGCTTGCCAGGTTTGGCAACTGATTTAGTGTGTGTATAGAAACGATAAAGAAGAAAGGTAGAAGAAAAGGACTAATTAAAGGATAAGTATCGATATTTTATTTTATTTTTATTATGCATGTGATCTATGACTCTGATTTATGATGGTTGCATTTCAAGCTAACCATATGTGATATGTTTATACATGATGATTTGGTCAAATATCTGGTTTGACTTGTTGTGACAAAAATTAAATGGAATTGCAAGTGTACCTTATTGATGGGCCACCAATGAGGTATAATTTGAATTAGTTTCAATTGTTTTTAGTCTAATGGAAATTATGCGCTTGGTACAGGAAAGAAAGGTAATGCCCAGTTTGGGTGGTTGAAACTGACTACAAGGGTTAGTAGCAGTAGAAAAAGGAATTGGAATAGGAAACAGTATGTTGGCAAAGAATTTAGGAGCAGGGCCATTGTGGGACATTGGTACCTAATAGTTCCCATTGATTTCCATGAGCATCTTATGATCGGTATGATGGTTTCAAGGCAAGGATATGCCTTGGTTTTTGGACCTTCTGATGCGAGGAAACCTTGCCAAGGGATGGATCACCTGATATAGTCAATGTGAGGGAACTTGGAAGGTGAGTGACTGCAATGAAGGGGGTCATAGGATTTCCCAAGGGATTGTGTAGCACAGAAGGGAAGGCCAAGGGATGGATTCGTTTTGGCTAGTAGCATTGCCAGATGGAATCATATGCATATTGGGAGTGTGCCCTAGAACACTAAGCTAGTAATTGTTCATTGAGGGAATAGGTAGTGCAAGGATTCTAGCACTAGAGATTGGATGCAGGTTTGACTTTGACAGTGGATTCTGGACTTCTCGGGAAGGAGGTGAATCCTGGTACTGCTCTTGAGGGTGGAGGTGTGAGCCTCTAGATTCTCTTGTTGCGGATGCAGGCATCGTATCATTTTATTTGTTGTTTAGATAAAATGTTCATATGTATATATGTGTATATTATTGTAAATATTGTATCGAGCTAGATTTATAATGCTCCACAAACAGTATGGTTATTTTCTAGTTGAAGAAAATGTGCATAAGTATACGTGTTTGTTATTGTAAATATCGTATTGAGATGTGTTATAAAGCTCTAGTAAATGGTATGATTATCATTTTTTCAGTAGGATTATATTGTAAATATTGCATCGAGATGAGTTATAAAGTTCCATGGGCAATATGTTTTGGTTTTCAGTGGTCTTGCTGGTTGTAGGTGTCATAGAACACCAAGGATAGTGTTCCCCTAAGGGGGAGGGGTCCGTAACAGCTCCAGGTCATGGGACAAGTATTCCAAGTTGAATATTGGGAAAAGCATCTTAGTGAGCATCACTTATTATTTATTATGGCTAAGGGAAATTGGCAAAGGCATTGGAAAAGGCTTTGAAAAGGAGAAAAGGAATTATTGGCATTTTATTTATGAAAATAAAGGAAATTAGGAGAAAAGGAAAGGTGAAAGGTCACATATTTCCATAAGAAGGAAATTGAAATAAGAATAGAGGAAATAGAAGAAAATAGAAGCCTTAATGATAAAAAGGCTTCTAAGGATCATTTCACAACCTTTTGTCAGTCAGTTTTCAAATTAGTATGATAGAGGAGAAGAGCACCAAGAGGAAAAGGAAGGATAATGAAAGCAAATGAAATAAAGGATCAAGCAAGGAAAGGTTGGATCAAGCAGCTTCAACAAGAATACTTGCAAGTAACATGTTGCATGTATGATTTCATAGCTATTTTCGGCATGCATGGTATATGCGTGTGTGTATTTGGTTATTTTTTGTCAATTTCATGGGTTTTGTTGGGTTTCAATAGTAGTTTTAGTCTTTCCTTGCCATTTCTAGACAACCATGGTGTCAAGGGATTCATTCTTGGTTGAGATTTGGATTACTAGAAGGTTTTGGATCAGGGTGAGGTGGTCTCAAGAAAATCCAAAGGGTTGGAGGTGGAGATGGTTTTATCCTGGAAGCCCTCAGTAGGTGGGTGGAGACTAGAAAATTACTCAAGGGATGGTGAAGGAATTCTGAGGCATCCAATATTGGTTTGGTTTTTTGATCTTGATACCAGTTTAGGTGAGATCATAGTAATGTGAGGGTGGAGGTGGTTTAACCTCTAGATTCCCTTGTTTGTTTATGGATTGGTTTATCCCATGAGATCCCATATTCATGCTTGGAATATGGCACAGGGGGTGATTGGCTAAAAGAAATATTTGGTTCAACACAATCTATGGTCAAGTGGTAAGTGGAAGTCCCTAACTTGGTTGGCCTTTGCATATGGCAATAACAACTAAGTTCCTCTTATATTTCATGAGTAAATGTACTTATTATTATGTGGATTTAATGGTGGTTCTATTATTTGTATTTATCTGGTTAGATGATGGTTATAAGCATTATTTTATGAAAAATCCAAGTTATGGCTATTATCATGTTTGATTGATAAATGAAGGTTTATTGAATGCATGACCTAATAGATGTTATTGCAACTATTGTGAGAGGGCATTAGTCCTCCTTGGTAAAACTTTGATAAGTTTCAGATCTCTATGTTCAAATATGCATTTATGACCTATAGTTTGCATGCTCATAATGTGTTTGACAAAATGACTATCATGGCTAGGATAGGCTAGGGTGAGTCCCTGATCAAGTTTTGTGTTAAAATCTTTTTCTATGTGTCATACATCATTATGGAAAGTCTCATCAAGTTCTAGGAAGTGGTCTAGTGACTAGCCTTGAAAACGTGTCTTAGATCTTGTAGCTGCTAGAACATAACTGGGTAAAAAAGATTGCAGTCACTCCCTTGCATGCTTATGCATGCCATTGGAGGTTTACAATCGAATTTAGGCATCATTATTCTAGAATATGGGGGTGTAAATCAGTGAAATAGCAAGTTAACTCAAGGTTTGCGAACCTAGAGGGATGTTTTAGCTCCTGGGGGTCCTGTAACACCTGAGAGAAGTCAGTAAAGTCTTGGTTTGTCAACTCCATGGGAGGTTGAGTCATGTCATAGTAACTCCTCTTCTCATGTTTACCCCAATCTGATGGTGAAAGTGGGTAGATATGAGAGGTGGCATTACAAATATATTATTTTTTGTTCCTTGACAATGGTGACAAAAGATTTTGATGCTCCTAGAGATTTCCCCCAGGTTGAGGAGAAGGTCAGTGTCTAGGACATCTTAGAGTCTCTTGTAGATGAATCATTATTTCTCAAGAGTTGAAATATAAAATTATTTAAATCTGGTTCAGTAATCATACTCAGATACCAACCACATTAGATACATCGACAACATTTCTTTCCAAAGAATTAAAGTTCATCCATGGTGGCCTACACATAGATAGTGAAGATTCTTTAGCTGTTGTAGTATAGGTGACGGAAGAGATGAAGAAAGAAAGGCGTAGAGGGATAGAGATAGAATATTGTGCACTAACCTTCAGCTAAATAATGTGTAGACAAAGGAAATACAATTAGAAACCATGGAGCGCATTTTAAGGCTTTCAATATTACATATACAGGTACCATTTTCCATAGCATGACATAGATAGATATGACATACAAGATTGATCTCCAACAACTACAATTACATGATTCCTAAGAGGAAAGAAACACATATGAAAATCATAGACAAAAATAGGAGCACATACTCCACATATCAATGCTTGGAATCACCAAAATCTTCTTCATTACTATTTCAAAACAACATACATATCATTAATCCTCAGAACTTGCAAAACTTGCAGAAAATTGCAGCCTCTAAAATAGAAAATCGAATGCCTACAAATGAGTTCCTCTTCCCTTCTATAGGAAGAGTCCTCGCAAAGAACAGTTACAAAATATTTTGTAGTGTGACAACTATCTAAAATAATCAGCTATGTGAGTGTGCCAAAGGCCTAGCTATTCTAATTATTACATAACAACTTGATTCTTTCTTGAAAATAAAATATTTACAAAAACTGTCAAAATGGCAGAGATATGTTATGATTTCAAATCAGAAAAGATCTGCAATATTGGCATGCTTGATCCTTCGAGGTGGACCCATGCTCCACTATCCATCTTTTCCATGATTTTTGAAGGTTAAGGAGTATCACCAACTCAGGAGGAGAACAAGGCTTGATTTGTTTCTCACTGCTAAAGATAGCCTCTCGCAATGGTGGAAACATCTGAGTGGAGACATTGGTGAGTGATTTCAAAACCAACCAAGTGGTGTGGGGTTTGACCAAAAAGTGCCAATTAGCTTCGATATCAATTTTGCTAAGCTGGTTAACTTTCTATGTGAACTCAACCCATTGTTGAAGCTAATTCCTAAGTAGGCTCTCCACATCTGGGAGGGAATCTTTGAGACAGTTGGAGATTTGATTCGATCCAAGTAAGGAATCATTAATGGGTTCCAACAAGGAATTTTACATCTCATGTACATCACTGATGTTCTTTAACTGATTGTATCTGGGCCGTCCATCCCTTAAAGATAACTTATTTATGCATTGCATCAATTTTAGGAAATGGGATTTCCTCCCCTCAGCACTGTCTTGCATTCTGACAGTTCAATAAGGTCCTTCTTATCTTCATCAAAACATGAAATCATTTTCACTAATTCATTAGCCAGATCATTTCCCATCCTGCATTGTTCCTAAATCAAGTTCAACTTCTCACAGAAAAATCTTTTTTGCCTTTGTAGTCATACATTCAAGCCATGGGACTCCTACTTGAAATCCTTCAGTTGAAGGGGCCCCCCTATAATTGATTTATCTTTTGATGGGATTCTTAGATTTATTTATCCTTAGCCTTAATCTTCTCTGCATGATGAATTTGAAGGGAATTGAACTATTTTGTAGATCTACCAGTGCAATCTCCTTTTGATCTAGTTGAGATTTCGACTGTGCTCCCAATTGCTCCTTCTTATTGATGAGTTCCCATTCCAAGGAGGAAATATTCTCATGCTTCTCTCTTAGCAATTCTTGAACTTCCATGGCTGTCCATGGTGGAAAAAGCATATGAAACTGTGGACTGAGTTACTTTTCCATGTTCCTTAGTAGGGGAAACTGAAGTACCTTTTCATAGGACTTCAAGGAGGGAATCTTGGTATGTTTTCCCTAAAACTAAGGCTTGGGACACGACTATATTTCTCTTCTTCGTTCCTCTCTTTACCATTACCTTATGCACAAGGCTATAAAAAAATCCATGGGGGGAATCTCTTTAATGTCAAGGAAGATCCCTAAAGTAGGATTAACTAGGATAATCTCTACTTCAGGTTAGGTAACCATTGGTGTCTTCTCAGTCGTGGATTTCTCTAGCCTGATGTGCTTATGAGAAGGTGGAATATTGAATGGAAGTCTACTGTTGGAAAAATTTTTCTCCCTCTAAGACCTCTTTCCCCCTTTCCCATTTCTTAGATTGCTTGAGGGTCTGATCAAACTATTCCCACACCTACACACGGTTTGGGTCCACTGTATGCAATTGTCCTTCAGGATCTAAAGAACTAGTTGTTGTTATTTGTTTTTGTTGGGGAGAGACCAATCGTTGGGAGGAAATCCCTTGCTGAGTAGATACTAAGGTATTCTTTAAATATATTTTCCATTGTAGAGGAAGTTGCAAAAAATATAATGGCAGGGGAGCAGCCTTGCATCTCTAAATTCGAGGAACTGTTCTCGCTCCTGGAATGAGAAATCCTCATTCACCCTTTTCAAAACTAAATCATTGGAACCTACTTCAGCAAACAACTTGTTAAACTTGTTTTCTTCAGGGAGGAACCTTCTGATACCAGAGTTTAGGGCTACTTTCTTTGCCACTCCATATGGGTCATAAAGCCCAATAGGAATAGTTGCCAACTTTAATATCTCAACAAGCTTTAGTTCCTTTTCAGCATGCCCATAGTTGGCCAAAGAGAAGATTCCAAAAGTCAGGGGGAATTGAGGCCACACCTTCTTCTTGGAATCTTCTAGGGATTTGGTAATATCGTTACTAACTATTTGGTATGTCACCTCCCTACACGACAACTTGTCTGGGATGTATAGTGGCAAGACATGTGGGGGTACATGACTACCCAAGACTCTGATGTAGGTGAATGATTCTTCACCAAACTAATTCCAAATCCTCCTAGGGTCTTCCATATCTTCCTGGGACATTCTCAGGGGCTTAGTTTCAAATATGATTTCATAGATTGGGACCATGATCGAGTGATAGATTTGATAGAAATGACAAAAATAATTGGTCTCACAGAGTATACCGTGATAAATATAAATTTGTGTTGGATCAGAGATGGTCCGATTCCATCCCATGGCTAGAAAGTCAAGGGAATAATAGAGGGATTCCATGACATAGGTTGACATATAAAATGAAGGGATTTTTTTCTCCCGAACAATACGGGAAGAGTGGAAAACTAGAATGTGTTTGGTTAGATTATTTGATAAAATAGTGGCCCAATCGAAGATGTGGCCCATTCATAAACAGTGAATTTACAACACATATATGAGATAGGTGGCCTCAACTTTCTAATTGGGAAACAAAGTTTGTTGGCCACTATCCTTGTTGTTGATGATGATGATGAAAGTTATTACCATCCAATGAGACCAAATTGGTCTATCGGACCTATAATTTTCTTAGTTTTTAATTGTCTAGCTTCTCATCTTTCTTGGCGAGATTGATGTTGTAGCTTCTTTATTTCTCTATAGTCTACCAAATTCCTTTATCTTGCATATCCTTCATCTCTTCTGGTTCTTGGGACATTGGTGTCTTAACTTCGCGATCTATTGTGTTCGTCCTTTTGAAGATAGTCGGAGAAGAAGTTTGGTCTAGGAAATCTACTTTGTTGTTAAACGAAGATTTATTTTGTGCGGTATTCGAATCCTTATAACTGTTGATGCTTGAGGGGTTGTCGAGTTCACTTTTTTGTTGTTGGGCGGGGCTTTCTCCCTACTTGTCTTGAGAGTTGTTTCTTTCTTGCCCGATTTCTTGTGATTCAGAGTTTTCTCTA
>APFE030112292.1:4320-30121 GCA_000404065.3 Pinus taeda
ATATATCATGATTTTTATGTAGATGACTAGTTGCTAGAAAGAAGCCGACATATGTGTTTTTTTGGTGAATTCGATATGTAATCTGTAATGGTGGATGATTGCTGATGGCGTTGTGTGGGGACCATAACTGAGGTGGCATAGCCCGATAAATTGGATGCTAAGATGAAGACCATATGTAATGTGAGATTAAGTTTATTATATAGTTTTATTATATATGTTATATCATATAAATACTATATATATTTATTTTGACAAACATATATAAATGTATATATACATGCCAAAATATTATTATATTATATATATGATTGTCAACAACCAATTATCTGATACACCAATATGGTTGTCATATTTTGGGGTTTTATTAAATGTATAGGGTTTCATAATGTTCGATAGACATCAAGGGTTTGCCAGATAACACTCTTAGGGTTTGTAATTAGGTTAGGGCAACATCATGTATAGCAAGAATATTTTCCATCTCGGCCAATGCCATATTGAAATCAATGAAAACCTAGATTAACGCTACCTTGATAGCCATAACTTCCCTAGGGTTGAACGACTAAATATTTTGATGCACATGCTTTTCATTTTCATAGGTCTTGATCTCACGTTGAACTATAATAGGATCAATCCCAGGCATTTCCTCATAATAACAAGTGAATACATCTCTAAAATATTTAAAGATATCAGCGTAAATTTTAATCTCTTTAGGGGAAAAATCAGCTCCGATGAAGATATTCTCGATAATGTTGGGATTCTTGGAAATTTTCACCGTAATGGTTTCTGAAATATTAGCCATGCTACCTTCAGAAAAAATATGTGGTGGAGCCAAAGGGTTTAAATTTTTGTGAAAACTTCCATGAGAAAGAGGACTAGACAAACTTGATTCGACTTTATGGAAGTTAGGGAGAAAATAGGATCGATGATGCAAATCATCCCACGATATCTCTACACTAGTCATTGCTTCTAGAATTGCCTCCTTAGATGGTAAAATGATATCAAGGCAATCCATAGCCAAAGTGGAGTCAATTTTCTAGACTGGTGCCACATCATCATCCACATCTTCTGATGAAACAGGGATGGGATCAAAATCTTCATAATTAAGAATAGATTGATATGCAATTTTGGTTGTAGATATAGGATAAGTTATTCCACCCACTTACCCTTCTTGTAATGTGGTTGTAGGAAGGGGAAAAGGAAAGGATTTGAAAAATAATGAGTTCTAAAAGAACAATGTTGAGGGACCATCTGGAGGATGAAATGGCATTAATATGAGAAACAAGAGGTGGAAGATCAAAGTACCCATCAATGAGGAATACATTCCAACTCCTAAATTCTCAATAGGTTGCATGGTATTCTTTACCAAGGGGATGGTGGAGTCAACATATGCATTAGGTTCATTGGGGAGAATAGGCTAACTAATGAATTGTAACAATTCTCCCTTCATGAGGAAAACATAGGATGCGAAATAAATATGATACTATGGCATTCATAGCATAAACCCAATTTTTACCCAACAAAATATTATAATCAAGATTAGCATCGAATATATCTACTTCCACATTAACAACCTTGTCCCCTACACAAATAGGGAAGGCAAGTAGAATCCCATGAGGCCTATGAGAATGACCATCGAATATGGTTAAGATAGTAGGAGAGGGAACAACTTCAAGGGACCTAATAGCCTTCCAACATGACATAGACATGACAAATGGGGAAGCCCCTTCATCAACTACAGTTGAGAAGTTGGTCTTCTTACGATACATAGATTTAATCTGAAAATTTATATGATCATGGAGTCTCATTTTAACATTTTACATATGAAATGTAATCACTAGAGAGTTTTCTAGGTCAACTACTCTAATCGTAGTGAGAAAATCAATCCTTTGTGTAAGACACTACTAGAGTACCTCTAACGTCGACACAGCACAGGGGTTATGAACTAAATCTTCAACAATGGAATAGTTCTAAGCATCCCGAGCATTTGGATTATAGGTCGATTTTTTTTCAGGATCCTTTCGGCATCCAAGGTATAGGTTCAACTGCGAGCCTCTCTATATGAATATGTTCTTTAGTATCAGAAGTAGTTTTAGCCTTAGAAGATTTTGGCTCTCTATAATCTTGAGCTCCAGTTGAAATATCAACATGAGACTTAACCAAATACACATTCGATGTAGATTCCCTATCCTGGTTGCCCCCTATAGGGGTTCCAGTATTAACATTCGCGTCAACAAGTAATTGTTTCCCTTGGGGAAAAATGTTAGTGAGCACAACCTGGGAACTAGAAGAGCCTTGTTGGGCTAACAAGTGCTAAGAATCTTGAATCTTGGGGAAAATATGAGTAAGATGGTCCCCATCGCATAACTTTCATGGGAATTTAACCTTGTTTTTAGACTCCTTCTCGCCCTCACCAGTTTCTTCACTAGGTTTATTCGTATTCCCCTTCCCTCCCTTATATTTCTTCTTCCCATCGGATATTTGATTTCCTTTAGGATTCAAGGACTGAAAAACATTAGCCACTAAAGGTTGAGAAGGAGGAGACACTGACAGCGTAGTCTGTGTCACAGAAGAAGATTGTAATGACAAATATTGTAATTGATTTAACAAACTAGCAACTTTACTATCTATCTATCCTACAACTTTGTTGGGATGGGGCATGTTTATGGTTTGGTGAGATTGATTTTTGATATAGGATCATTAGGTGAGATCTTATAGAGGACTCCAAAGTGGGAAGAAATAAGGTCTAATTTTTGGGCTCTAAAGATAGCCTGTTCTTCTATGAACACTCCTGAAAGTGACACATCCTTAGATATCTCCAACTGTAATACTTTCAAAAACCATTCGAGAAGAAATTAATCAGGTTTATAAGCCTTTATCAATCTCTTCCTTCTGCGCCACTCTTGAATGTGTTCAGAAATATGGGTGGGCTTGTCCTGCTTAAAATTGGCCATAAGTTGAGGTTCGACATCATAATAGATAGGAAACTGAAAATGGTTGAGAAACATTATAGACAACTCACCAAATGTAGAAAACGACCCACTCTTTAATTCGATATACCATTTCGCTACATTTCCAATCAAGGTGCATTGAAAGAGTCTCAACCTAATTCAATAATAAATAAAGGAGTTTGATGAGCACCATAAGTGGAAAGTGGTTACATGGTCTATTGGAGCCTCACCAAAATTCCCCTCAAATTTTGGTATATCAAACGAAATTTTAGTATGGACTAGAGGCCAAGATGGGTTGTAACACATAGGATCATTAGTCAATTTTGAAAGGTTTTGAAATTCAAGAGTTTCCAGGAATGATAAGTGCAGAGAGACTACAAAATTCCAGGCTCCAAGAGTGAAACTCCAAAAATTCAAAAAAAAAGTATCCCAGATTTTGGGAGGCACCAGGCTGCCAAGGATTACTTGTAGAAGCAATTGAAATATAAGAGAAACCTTGTAGCCCATGTTTATATGTAGGGTATCTACCCCGTATCGTAGGATTACTAGTCATAGAAAAACTTCCTCCTGACAGAACACTATATGAAAGAGAGAGCCCTTGGTAAGGGTTCGAAGCACTAGCCAAAGGAGGAAAAACCTTTGAAGTACTAGTAATAAGGAAGGGCATACTCCCCTGCTGACCAAATAAATGAGAGATATTCCCAAACCCAAAACCACTAACAGAAGGCTATACAAGGCCCTAGATCCCTTAAAAAGGATTAATGTTTTAAGCATGGCCATAGAAAGGCATTGATCCTACATTCAATGATGGATTGGAAGGAGCAACATGTCCACTTCCAAATGCAAAAACTTGTAAATATGTTGAACCACTAGTCATCGAAGTCATAGATATGAAAGAATTAGAAGGTAAGGTTAATGAGACTAAAGGAATCCCACTAGATGACATTCTAAAAGGATAAGCACCAATGAGAAGAGAAGAAGGTTGGGTGCCCCCACACGAAGCCGGGATGGAGGTAGAGCCAACAACTACTATACTAGGTGCAACAATACAGATATAAATAGTATCTCCTACTATTTCTAAAGAAGGATGATGTGCACCAGACATATTGACAATTATACTTGTGCCACTAACATTGGCCATCAAGAAAAAAGAAGGAGAGTGAACAAGGCTAACCAACTTATGAGTCGGAGTACCCACGTATGATACAACATAAGGAAGATGAGAAGGATGAGGTTACACAGGAGTTGTAGGGGACTCAAAAACGTCTTCAATCTCTACTTCGTCTTTCGATTGGAAGAATACTCTAGCTAGAACCAGAGCATTTCTCTCCGGATTATGGATTAGACTAGGTTCACCCTATGAAATAAGAGTCCTCAGAGAAGGATTTGTCTCTGTTGTGTTAGTTGGCACTGGTTCAAAAGAACCAACACAATTACTCCTACACCTTCTAGGTGAAGGCTTGACACTCGTAAGTGAAACTCCATGAAGCCTTCTAGACCAATGAACTAGTCGATCAACCACCTTTATACATAAATGAAAATTAAAGACTCAAATCACATATGGAAAGCTAGGAGCACATAGCCCTCTCTAAAAAATTCCTAAATATACAATGAAGGAAACAACTTCCAGGTATTTGTGCTCCGTGTGATTAGGACCAGACACAAAAATACAAGAAAGTGAAGAAAAGGACCTCCCATAGGCAGTTTGAGATGATGAGGTCCCAAGCCTACCGATGAAGAGATCAGAAGCAATTACATTAACCGCCAGACAATAGCCTTTGTCAGTGGAAGTACCCAAGCTTCGCAAGGGCACCCTCCATAAGTACTATGAAAGTGATGCAACATCTACCTCAAGTACCATGAGAATTCCCCTCCTCCCCTGCAATCACCTGTGCAGTGCCTAGCAAAGGAAACTAAGGTCACCAACCCATGATTGGAAGCCCGGTGGAATAGACGTGGGCACATGATCCAACAAGTAGGAGAGGGGGTATCTCTCTTTCCTTATCTTCACACGTCATCGTGCTTGACTCGTATGTTAGAGGAGGTTTCCCAAATAGCTTAAAAACACTGGATTTCGACTCATTAATATAATTCTATACTTTCAGTGTAAGTGGCCTTGGAAAGTTTACTCTCCACAGACTTATTCCAAGGCCATAAATGCCCTAGAAGAGTTGATATTGTTATGATAAAAGGAAAAAGTCTAGTTCATTTTAATTTTAAGCGCTCATTTTAGTTGGTTGTTATTTAAAACAAGGAAAGCAAAAGTGCAAAATATTATGTTCTGATGCAAAATAAATCAATAGAAAACCTATGCTACATGAGAATGCAACACTTATTTTTCTTCAATGAAAGAGATTTCTACAAGGGTTCTACGAGAAACCTAATAAAGCAAAAAAAACTCTTTATTTTTCAATTAAGCACTCACACATTCAAAACCTAGGAAAAAGGACTAAACGATAATCTAAAATGCAGTTAAGATAATGCACGCTACCATGTAAATTCTATATTCAAAGAAAGGATTAAATATAAAAAAATGTGATCACAAAGGTGAAGGCCAATTTTACAAGCAAAAAGAAGCAAATCCCTAGAAAACAGAACTCCTCAAAGCAAGAGATTTTTAACTGTATAGCAAGAATTCACACATTTTTAAAAAACCCAAAAGAATACAAAGCCAAAAACAAAAGAAGATAAACACAAAGAAAATGTTTTTCCTTTGATTTTAAGCATTTAAATAACTTAAAATTCAGAAATAGAAAATAATTATATATCTTAATACCAAAGGCATGAAAAAAGCTCAAATCCACCTAGTCATAAATGATCACAAAGATAAAAGACTAGTGCAAATGAGAGAATTAATCACTTCAATAATTTGGCTAGAAAGATATAAAAGACTCTTAAAATCATAAAGACTCCAGATAACTGAAATCTCTCATTCATCCAAGAATCACAATCCCCTTTTGAAAACAAGAAAGAGAAAGAAAAAAGAAGCCAACATCTGGGTCACAAGAGAAGCAAATCAAAGATTGGGTTATCAATAAGTTTATAAGCAACAAGATCTATTCCAGAGTCACATAACAACCAAATACCTCATAAACAAGATCTGGAACCCAACTTTAAACACAAAATATTAAAAAATTGCAAACCTTAGGTTGACATAAGCATTTGTCAAACAAGATGAAAGACACCAACAACAACAAACATTGAGGTGATTCCATATTTCATAAACATCAAGAAATCATAAACAACTTGGTCAATACCCCAATAAAATATAGAAATGAAAAAATTTCATTTTTCAGATCTGTACATGACTGTTTAGATACTATTCAACGTATATATGCAACTGTATTTGAAGAAACACAAGTATACGGAGTTTCTTTGGAAGAAAATGCGTATGTACATGAATTCTTATAAGAAAAAGTATGTATAAATGGAAAAATAAGGAAAAAATAAAAAGAAAGCCCAGATATGAAAGATCGGGCTAAATGACCAAATCACTTAAGACTCAATAAGGCTGGAAAAAACTAAGAAACAACAAACTAAACTCAGACGAAAGAAAAACAACCCTTCTAGGAAATACTTGATGGTATTCCCTAGTGGATTTGCCAATTATGTTGGCAAGAAAAGTTCCCTAAGGCAAGGGTTGAGAGCCTCAATAGAGCAACATAAGATAATCAACAAAGAAAACTCAATCAATCATGCCAAACATTTGAATTATCAAAGTTGGATATGGAGACATACACGAAGGTCCTATGTTTGAAGATGTTCTCATAGGGTCCAAACCCTCCGCTTCCTCTAAGATGTGAAGACCTGCAAATCAATCAAAAAATTATATACATAATAGATAATTCAATGTGCATACATAATAATATGTTAGATCATCATATATAAACATTTAGACTATCATTCAGAAGATGACAACATATATCGGGAATAGGACATTAGCTTCTTTATTGATTAACAACAGTAATTATTGGATAGATACAACCTGATCTAGGCCAAAGGAACCAATGAAGCCTTCGTACAAATCCATCCAGCTCGAGCCATGAAGAAAACCTCTCTAATAAGTGCAAGAAGATTCTAGATAAGGATGTTGAGCATGTCTACAAATGAAACCAAGTTTTCCTAGAGACTAGGAGTGTAGGAGGAACATGAAAAACAAACTTGATCTAGGAGAAATCGTGTATAATGTTGATATGCTTCTTCTCTTATTAAATAGGCCTACCCAAGGGGTGTATATATACCACATCAAATTGGTTATTTCAGTTAGGCCATCGGATCTTGTAGGTGGGCTCTCGTTAAAAACTGTAAACCCCACTCGAAAAATAGCATTTTATTTTATTTTTTCATATTTTAAAATGTATACGTGGGTATAGTGTCATGGAACCCACATATGTATGCATTTTTGTATGGGCAGAGTCACATATGGATTATGAAATAATTTTTTTTAGTATAAAGTCAATTCTTCATGGCAAAAGGGATTTCCCAAGGCCATAAAATAGCATTAGGTCTACATGAGTGTTGAATGATGTTATAACAAACATGTTGATCTTTCCTCTCATTAGGGGAAAAATTCAACCTCCTAATGTCTGAGTGCAGGTCCCTCTACATTTTTAAAGAGGTGGCACTCCTCTTTATGAAGACACTCAAATAGATTCAAGATTAAAACATTAATATATGGACCTATGAGTGGACCATGTGTTTTTTCAAGAATACAAGGAAAGGAATAACCAAAGATATACAAGTTGAAATTTAAGCATGATATCCATCCATTCCATCACAGTAAAAAAATATCTTTGAAGCATATCAAAAGGGTAGATACAAAATAATGAAGTTCAGATATCAAAGTGTTATACAATGATTTCATTCATGTAAAATAATGAGATAATGGGAAAAAATTCACGAGATTTGTACAATTTTAACTCAAGTTTCTGAACCATAAATGAATAAATCTCTCCAAAAGGACCTCTCTGTGATAGAAAAAAATATTACATATTGAATTTTTGAAAATGTTTTGTACATAAGGAACTCAACAAAACCGTGAAAATTAAATATAATTTAAATTCATTTGTCCCAAGGGGGATTGGGATTTGGTTCTCGTGAACTGAAACATAAATAAGATAAATAGAAGAAAAGAGGGGCTCCTGCTAGGGATCATCTTAAATGATGAAAAATACAATCAAGAAATTTGAATGATCAAAGGCTGGAAGGAAGAGGGGGAAATGCTTTAAGATTTTAAAGTGCTCACAGAATGTGGAAGGATGGAATTGTTGATATTTAAGTCTTGGTTGCCTTTTAACTTTGGAGATGTAGTCATTATAATAATTGTTTTGATAGTTAGTCAAGATTAATGAATTTTTGGATTGATTTCCTCAACCATTCTTCAATGTAGTCTTTCATCAAAGGAATTATGATATCCATCTTAACACGTTAATTAAATATTTCCTCCTCGATTTCTTGGGTGTCTTCTTGCAATTGTGCAGCTGGGACATCTTAATATTCATTTATATTGACAACTAACCAATTTTTAATTTCTTCTTCAGAAAAATCAATTATATTATCAAATATTGACCCCATTGACTCCTTAATATCATTTAACTCATCCTTTAATATATCCTTTAGAATTAATGCAAGTCTCTTATCATACTAGGATAATGTATATCATAAAAAAGGTTATTTCCTTTATAAACACCACACTTCTTCTATCATTAACACTAAAAAATAATCTCCTCTAATACATTAATTATTGTACACCTACTAGCTTTGATTTGCTTTAGTCTTTTGGCTCCTAGGAGATCCTATCATGATCTGCGTAACTTGCTAAGTGAATTGAACTTTTGAATAAAAGTAGATAATTCATTATCTACAAAATGTTGATCATGTTCAAGGTCTCTTTTGAGATAGTCAATAAGGGAAGAAATTATTTGCGCTAGATTTTGTAAATGGAAATTTATTTCCCATATATCTTTGATAATCTTTAGTCTTTTAATAATGTTAATAATAATGAAGGTTTGACTCCATTGTGGAGGTAGGAGTATTTTCTGATCCTGTGAGGTGTCCTCGGGGCGGATATTGTTGCTATTGGTGCTTGCATGGCAAGAGGGTTTATAAATAAAGGGACAAGATTAAGATCTTATTCTAGCTCTTTTATTCTTATTTTTAATTTCTCATTTATGCCTCTTCCTTGATGACTAAATGTGCTCATTCTTCTTCCATGGTATGATGTAATTTTAAGAGATTAGTGGCTCCAACTTCTGAAATAACAACATCCATCTTAGTATGCCTAATAACTTTTCTATTCTAAATCGTCATCTTTTCAATTCTTATTTTTTGGTACTTCATGATAATTTGCATTTTACAAAGTGACAGGGTCATATTCAAATGTGGTTATGTCTTCAATTATTTCTTCTATTATTCTTTGGGTTTCATCCATATGGTTCGTAACCCAATCAAGTATTATGGTAATATAAACTTCAATATCAATCATTTCCTCTACATTTTGTGCTTCTTTTGAACCTTTAGCCTTAGATGATTGAACAATATGTGACCTTTTTGGGGTCAATTTGGGAGGGGGTTATTCTTCGTCTCCTCCACCAAGGGTCTGTCATTACTCTATCCTCCAGTCAAAGTAGTATTCCTTTCTCGTTGGGTGGAGGACGAACTCAGGCGAATTTAGGGTGTAGAGGTTGGGGGAGGGTCTGCGGGATTCTTGCCTCTTTCCTTGTCTCTTCCTCTTGTGTTTGTGATAGTTTCAATAATGGATTCTTCAACATGGCTAGACATTTTTTTCTCTTTTGATGGACCAATATGATTTTCCATGTTTTCTTCTAAAATTCTTGTGAAAAAGATGTCGTGTCTCACCATAATTAACTGCTTAGAAAATACCACCTCTGGGACAAAACCCTAAATAGCCTCTTCTTCATTTAAATTAAAAGGATTAAAAAATTGAATAAATTATGAAATATGAGTTGCATTTATTATAGTTATCTCCCCTATAGAAAAAGGAAAGGAAATAAATTATTTTTATTTTTTTCACTTGAATAGAATTAACCAAGGGTGATACTTCCTGCAAATTTCAGCAACAAAATATTTGTCCATCACAAATTTAGGTAACAACAATGGATTGTCCTTGAATCCATAGATTTGAATTACCATATTATCTTCTTTTTCTTCGCGGGTCCCATTTCCCCATAGGAAAGCTTGTGCCTGTCCTAATATCCTTGTAGGTTCATGTCTAGTTATCATGTAATGAATTTCTCTCACAAATAAATCTTGAATTTGGCAGAAATAAAATGGGGATTTATGTCTCCACAATACTGGATACCAAAAATGAATTGGTGCTTCATCAAGATTAAAATTTCTTTCATGGGGTGACCCATTGAAAACATGAAAAGACACAAGAGTTGTTATTAAATACATTGGCATGAAAATCCTATGGCTCTTTGACAAATTCACCAACTGGAAGGCTAGCTCATTTGAGATTAGGTATTCCCAGTCAAGCAAAGAGTCTCTTTTATAAGAATAATACAAAGCATAGAGTACATACCTTTGAAAATTGTATGTGGTTTCTTATCCCGTTACTTGGGAAAAATGCCAAGAAAAAATCTTTGTAAGGTTTTACAAATATGGAAATATACAAGAAATAAATGTTAGAGGGAACATGTCACATCAGTGAGATGAATTTTTGAATAATGTTCATTCTTCCAACTTTAGAGTCTAGGAAATTATCGGCTTAAGGAAACTTTAATAGCTTATTTCATTTTGGAAATTTGGATATCTTCCTGAATGCTTTAGGGGTCAGAGGAATTGGATTCATCTTCACTCCTACTCTGATTGTCCTTGTATTTGGATAAAAATGTCGTCCACAAAGGCAGATTATTTCTTTTAGGTAAAAAACTTTAGGAACACATGGAACATTTGCTAACCCATTAGTCCATATTTTTTTATTTTTCTTTTTTTCAATCGATGAATTTACATACCATTGGTATGCATTTTACCAACGAAAGTTTTTGTCTTGGCAGGAAAGTGAGTTAAAAGTGTCGCTACAAATTGCTTCCTTCTTTCTTTTGGTAGCCATATTTCCTTTGTACACAAGAATATGTGATTTTCCATCCTTTCACATGAGAATTTCCATTAGGTAGGATAGGCTAATAAATAGAAGCTTAATACATTAATTCCATCATTTGTGGGAGGTGATGGAAACAAACCTTGAAGTGTTAAATCCATCAAGTGCCTTTAACTCAGTGATTGATCCTCTTTTAATGTCATTTATAATATTCTTGAAATTAGTACAAAGAACAACAAGGAAATTAATAACCTAGGATGACTATTATATTATGAAATCTTTAATGGTTGTGAAAGGTGGCATATAGGTAATTAATTATGTAAAGTGGGGAAGTGCACAAGAGTGGGTTGTGCAGGAAATAATATGTGCAAAACAAAGGGATGTGTGAAGTGTGGGATATGAAATTCTTTGCACATGTTAAATTTGGCTAAGTATAAAAATATTCAAGGAAATGAAATTTTGGGGTTCAATAAGACATTATATTAATATTTCATGTTTTTTGGATTATCCTACATGGTGTGTCAACTGTGCCACATTTTGTTGATTTGGTTGAGTATAAATAAGTGAGAGAAGTTTGGAAGTGAAGAGTGATCATTGTAAAAAAAAGTGATTATGTCTAAGTGAGATAATTTGTCATGTTTCTATGGTGAGAAGTGTGAAATTAGTCTAAGGTGTGAAGTTTGTAGAGGATGTGAGATCGGGAAGAGGTCAGAGGATAAAGTCAAAGGATACATGAGAATCCAAGTTGAAGATATAAAGCATGGATTAATATGTATAACAGAGGCACAATGCAAAACAAAGCTAAAGATATAAAAAAAGGATTTGTTTAATAAGCATCTCAGGTTAGTGTTTGTATTTCGTAGGGGGTTGGTGCCTTCTTATGGTTCGTGTCAGTGAAACATTTCAAGGGATTAGTACCTCCTTTTGGTTGGTTCCTACAATATCATTCATTAACAAAATAAATTTCTTACATATATATAGTGTATCTCTTGTTGTTACTGTGATTGATTTTACATTTGCATTAAATGTATTTTGATTGGTTAATATTGGCCATTATACTAATTCAACCCCCACCCCCAGTATAATTATATTTCCAACACATATATGTATTTTTAGAAAAAAAATCCAACAACTATTTTAGGTTGAGAAGATTCTTTTGAGAACAAAAAAGAAAGAAGAGTATGTTGTCAATGAAAAGTAAATGAGATAGAAAATCATGTCCTATAATAGGAATTCCCTTGAGAAAGTTTGTTTTCCATGCATCCAAAAAATAATTATCAAAGAGATTTTGTGACCAATAGGAAGAGGTAAGGAGAAAGAGGGGATCCTTCCTTAGTCCATGACATGCCTTAAAAAATGGAGAGGGAGTTCTATTAATAAGAACAAGAAATGAGACTAATTGTAGGTACACCATTATCCATTTGACAAGTTGGAGTCCGAATCCTAACTTAAGAAGTACAAGATAAAGGGAAGTCAACATAACTTGATCATGAGCCTTAGAAATATAGATCTTGAGTGTTGCCACAAGGGATTTCACAAGATTCAAAGATTGAATGGCTTCCTAGGATAGAGAAATGGTATTATGAATCTGTTGACCATAAGGAAAGCCAAATGGTTGATTAGAGTTTAACTTAGGAAGGATCAGAGTAGTAGGTAGGGTTCTAATAATCAAAAGAGAAATAATTTGGATATTTAGTAATGACCGTGAGGAAATTTTAATTAAGGGACCCTAATACTTTTCCAAATAGCTTGGATTCCCTAACCACTTTGAGTAGGTCATACTTGAGAATATTATAAAAATTAGCATAAAATTCTATTAGAAGGTCATCGAGACTAGGGCTCTTTCCCTTGTGCAAAGAATGGATGGCTATCCTGATCTAGACTTATGAAGGAATGAAACAAAATACAGATATACACATAAACCTAAAGATGCAACAAAAATAAAACTTCATTTCATTGATATAAAAGAATTGAAATATGCTTACATACAGAAATGGAAATAAACTAGCTTGAGTGATGGTAGCTTATCTCTAAGAATATATGTGGTTGATACATGCCTCTGAACTGCGTTAAAAGGAGTCCTAAAGGCCTATTTATTATTCAGAAAATATGGAAACCCCTAAACATCCAAAAACCTAACCCTAGGCGATAAATCGCCAAAACTGTGGGACCCGTTTGTGTAAATTGGTACATCAACTTCCTATGGTTGTAACTTTGGCATACGATCTTCATTTGGTTATCATAACACCTCATTTCGATGATCTCAAAGAGGAGGGAAAATCAAACTAGTAAGTTAGTTTGGGACCTTTCTAGTTTCTCTGTTTTCCCTAAAAACATCTTTTAGTCCCTCAAAACGGCTCCAAAAGTTTAGGAACTAAAAAAATTCCAAAAATAGTATGTTGTTCTACAATTAAGGAAACTGAAAAGAAACAATAGTGGGGGTCCAAGTGGAATAGGTGGGTGGCCACCAATATCCACCTAGATCAGTCCTTCCCCCTTAGGAAGCAATGGCCCCCATTGCGTTGAGTTCCTCCATGAGATGGGGAAACTTTTTTTGAACTTGGTCCTTGGTGAACCACTTGCCTAGCTGTAGGAGTTGGCCAACTTTGACAACCCAATACAATTGGATATTCTGCTAGGGACTGTTATTTATCTACATGTCCATGATCCGATCAGTTGTTGGTGTGAATTGTTTTGCAATGTTTGATGTGTCCATTAATGGTGGAAAGTATGGTCAAAGGTGGTCCACATTGAACACTGGGTTCAGTCTAAGGAATGGTGTAATATTCAACTCAAAAGCATTGTCCCCTACAGACTTAGTGATGGTGTAAGGCCCATATTGGAGTGGGCGAAGCTTGCGGTGGGGCCCAACAAGGCACTCCTTTTGAAAATGTAACCAAACTGTGTCACCCACCACAAACTTGTGTGGCACCCAATGCGGATCATGACTTTACTTGTACCTAGCATTGGCTCTATCCAATATGTCATAGACATACTGGAGGATATGTTGAATGCACTCAATGAAGTTGTTAGCCCTATCCACTTAAGACCGGACATGAGCCGAATCTGCCTCAGTAGCTGCAAATGGTATGGCCACATCAATGGGACATAGTGGCTAGAATCCCAACTCCACATGAAAGGGGTTGTGGCCAGTTGAGCTATGGAAAACTATGTTGTAGTTGTGTTGGACATACGAGAGGCTATCATCCCATGTGCGTGGATGCTTTGAGTTGTACATACATAGAATGTGTATGATCAACCTATTGACAACCTTTATTTGACCATCAATTGGGGGTGGAAAGTGGTGGACTTAGTGAGTTTAATATCCGGTATCGACCAGAGACTTGACCAAAATGTACTGAGGAACCTTTTGTCTCGATCTAAGATAATGGATTGTGGGATCCCAAAATTTACATACACTCATGCAAAGAAGAGCTTAGCATTTCCTTTTATTGTGATACTCTTCTTACAGGCCGCCAAAATGGCCATCTTAGAGAATTTATTGATGACCACGAAAACACAATCATTTCCATGCTTAGTAGAAGGAAGATCTGACATGTAATCCATGGAGATGGATTCCCAAGGTCGAATAAGAGTAGGAAGAGGAGTGTATAGGCCTTACTTCTTGATGGTTTGTTTGGCAATGGTGCGGGAAGTGAAATATCTGATGTACTTCCCAACATATTGTCGAATGTTTGGCCAATAAAAATACTTTTGCAGCACTGCCACTGTTGAAAATAGCAACAAGAAATGCTAAAAATAACATTGCTATAGATAGCATTTTAGGATATATTCCAATTTTAATTTGTCCTTGAATTAAAATTGAGAATTAAAATTCGAATTTAGTCTCACCACTTGTTTGAAAAATAATTAATTAATTCATCTTGAGTTAATTAGTGTGTGAAATTCAAACATGAAGTCTTTGTGAAGACATGCAACAATTATCCCTTAGATTGAGGAAGTTATCCCTTAATTAAGGAGATAAGGATGAGTTGTATTTGATTTGTAATTAGTTAGCTCAGTTAACTGAGTTAAGTCCAGTTAAATTAGTTCCATATAGTTTGTGGAACTAATTGTGAGTTCAGTCAGTTAATACATGCATGCATGCAACTAGTGTTCTCTAGATAACTGAATATTCTCTCATAAATAACGCATGCATGTCAGTTCAGACAAAGAACCAGTTGAGATTAAAGGTAGGGACACTGTACTATAAGTTTCTAGAATATTCCCATGTGAATATCTCTTGCATGCAGAGGGAATTCATTCCTTGACGATTTTACAGTTACTCCAGAGGTCAGAGCAGCGTGTGAGGTGAGAATCACATAGGATACAGCTGGAGGACCCAGGAGAAACTGGGTAAGGAATAGGAGGCTTAGAGGACAGAGGAGAAGGCATATTTGTTGTCTATTCTGGCTATGAGCAGCAGTGAGGGATTGTACTAAGAACTAGATAGCTTGAGAGCTGAAGTTTTGTGTAATCTTGATATATTTCCACTTGTATGATAATACAAATAGCGGTTTTTTTAGCTGAGGCTTTCCCCAAAGTATTCTTCTGTGTTTCATGTGTGATTGAATCTTCTTCTCTGTTATATGTGTTCTGTTTGATCTTGCTCAAAATCGATTAAGCTTCCGCAAGTTTGATTGTAGAAGTAGACTAAGTATTTTTCTTTAGTACATTGCATAATCACTTTAATGTATAGTGAGAATTTCTACAGCCACTGTTTTCTCTACCCCGAAATGTCCAGCTATAACACCCTCCTCCCACATCTACCCAAGTAATCAGCCAACCGGGGTAAACATGTAACAAGAAGTTAGTATGATATGGTTTGAATCCTTATGTCTTAGTTAAGGAAGTGGAACCGGTGGAACACATCACACATGCCTTCCACATTAGGAATTGAAATCCCAGGGGCCATCCCAACCACTTAAGTAACCAGCCCCTAAGACCAACATAGTTGTTAGACCATTAAACCCCAGGACGCTCCCTTGACATGGACAAGAATGTATCAAGGAGGCTCCAGATTCTCCCACAACATGGGTATGAATGCATCTGGGGACTTTTCTCCTCATACTTGTGCTTGCGACTCAAGGATTTGTGCCACTTTTTCAGGCCCAAAGCCCAGTTCACTGCCTAGAACTCAATGAAACTTTCAAAAATGAAATATCACAACAAAACAATGATACATTTGCAAAAACATTGACAAGTTCTGGACTAGACCCCTACTAGTCATGATAGACATTTCATCAAACATGTCACAAAAATGTAATCTATAGGTTTAAACAATAAATCTGAGCATAGGGGTCTCATACTTATCTGAGAATCGCTAAGAAGCATTGATGCTTGAACACATTAGTTTTCATTTCATCTATTAGGCCATAGATACATTTTTCATTCATTTACAATTAAAATCATGGTGAGAGCCACACATAAGGAATTTCATAATACATGCTCATAACTAGCATAATAACAACAGAAATACTAAGGAAACAACAACCATATAATCCACATATAGACCAGTATAATACTCATAAAATAATAAAGAGAAATAACCTCATATTAATGATGTAAAGGCCAACCAGGTTTAGGACTTCCATGAACCACCCGACCATAGAAATGGTTGAGTCAAATCTCTCTTTAGCTAGTCACCCTCGTTCCATATTCCAAGCATGAATGTGGGATCTCATAAACACATCAATCAAAACCATCCAGGGCTTCTAGAGGCCAAACCACCTCAACCCATCAAACATTGATTCCACCTCATAGTCGGACATCACAAACCATCCCCAGGTTGGTCTCTACCCAAGCCTTCCAGGGCTACAAAGTGTTTGTTCAAACCAAGGCTTCCAGGACTAGTAACTCAGCCCATAGTTGTCGTCGAGCTTCTAGAGAATTTTTCCAACCAGGGCTTCCAAGACTAGTAAATGAGCCACCAAGGGCTTCCAGAGTGTTTGTCCAACCAAGGCTTCCAACACTAGTAACTCAACCCAAGCTGTTATAGGGCTTCCATAGTGTTTTTCCAACCAGCGCTTCCAAGAACTAGTAACTCAACTTAAGCTATCCAGGAAATGGAAAGGCTAGGCAAATCCACTGTCAATCTAGGCAATCCTCCATGCCAATTACAAATCATGACCAATAGACAACATGCATATGCCATGCATGCCAAAACTAGTGAGGAAAATATACATGCAACTCGGTACCTGCAAGTAAAACCCATTATAGCTGTTGATCTTGATGTCCTCTTGCACTTTCCTGCTATTCCTTTTCCTTCTTTCTCCAAAACTACAAGTATGCCACACCCCAAGAGTGCTCCAAGGAAAATCTAAGTATGCAAGAGTATGAGAAAGAGAGCTCCAAAACGGAACTGACAAAAGTTTATGAAATGATCCTCGTAAGTATTTTTATTAATGAGGCCTCTATTTTCTTCATTTTCCATTATTTTCCTTCATTTTCCTCCTCACATGCAACTTGTGAGATTTCATCTTTGTTTTATCCTAATTTCCATTATTTTCATAAATAAATGTGCCAAAATTCTACTTTGCCTTTCTAAGGCCTTTTTCATTTCCTTTGCCAATTTCCTTAGCCATTAATCAATCATCAGTGATCCCCATCACTATGCTTTTGCCCAACATTCAGCTTGGAATAAGTGTCCCATCAACCGTGGTTATTATTTTGCCTTTATTATCTTTTATTACATGGAATTTTCACCAAGGTTGTTACAGAACCCTCCCCCTTGGGGGAACACCATCCTTGGTGTTTAACAACACCTACAACCAACAAGGTTGTTGTAAGAAAAACATACTGGCTATGGAGCTTTATAACTTAGCACAGTTCAATATTTACAATAATCAACCTGCTAAGAAGCAAACCAACATGACAACATAACAAGTATAACATAATAATGACATGGCACCCATACTGCTTATTGGAGCTTTATAACAGAGGTCATGGAAATATTTATATCCATATACATATGTACATAGACCAAACATCACCAAAACATGTACCTAAAACATATACCAATGATGTATACCAAAATATCTACTCAACCAACGAATAAGGAAGTATACATAGCTCGCACCTGATCTTCCATATCCCATGTCACTTCATTGGGCCCAAAGTGCTTCCATTGCACTTTAACCTACTCGATCGGTTCTGGAGAATGAGCATCATTCTCTACAAAGTGCACTGTGTGACTCGGCTAGAGTTCTCCTTCTGGCTCCACCTACAATACAAACTATTTATTCACATGATCAACATATTTAACATACTTCTTAAGCAATGACACATGGAAAACATCATGGAATTTCACTGTCGGAGGCAGTGCAATTTGATAGGCTACTGGTCCAATCCTCTCGATAATCCTAAAAGGTCAACAAAATTGGGGTGCCAACTTGGCCCATGATCCAATATGCAAGGAGGTATTCTTTGATTTGATGCACAAGTACACTTGTTCCCAAATTTGAAACTCATTAAACAACCTATTTTGATATGCATAGCTCTTCTACCTATCTTGTGTTGCTTTTAAATTCTTCTTGATTACTTGTATTTCCTACTCCATGTCTGGCCCAATCAACACCCTATTAACTAGATCACTCCAACTGATGGGAGTATTACAACTCCACCCATACAATGCCTCAAACATAATCATCGTCAGCAACTCCTAGTACCCATTGTTTGAAGCGAAATTTACCAATGGGTTGTACTATTCCCACTTCCACTGCTGATGCATCACATACATTCTCAACACGTCCTCCAGTATCCTATTAACCCTCTCTGACTGTCCATCTATATTTGGATGATAAATTGAACTGAAGGCCAACTTTGTACCTAAACCTACAAATTTCTCCTTCCAAAACTTGGTAGTGAACTTTGCATCCATGTCTGACACAATATTCTTCAGAACTCCATGCAATATGACCATGTCCTTGATGAATACCTATGCTACATCACTTTCTGAGAATATATACTTCACTGGAATGAAGTGCGCTACCTTTGTTAAACTGTCCACCACTACCATGATGGAATCATGTTGTCTCACTGTCCTTAGAAAACTTGTGATAAATTCCATGGCAATGATCTCCCATTTCGACTCTGTAATCAGAATCGGTTGTAGTAGTTCACCTAGAGGCTTACATTATGCCTTCATTTGCTGACAACCCAAGCAGCTAGCCGCGAACTTTGCTATGTATCTCTTCAAATTTGGGTAATAATATAATTTACTCACTATTGTTAGTGTCTTTTAATAACCTGGGTAACCTGAATATGGTTTTTCATGAAACTCCCTCAAGATCACCTTCTTGAGCTCAATGTTATATGGCACATATATCCTATACCTAAATCTAGCCAATCCATCTTTTGTGAGACGATAGTCCACATCTTGTGCAGTTGCATCTATACCTGTACTTGTACCAATAATTGTACCTGTACCTGTACATGTACTTGTACGTGTACTCTGCTGAAATCTGTGCAAAATATTCATATACTTGTCATCCTACTGACATGCCTGCAAGATCTTATCCTGTAAATATGTCCCGAGCTCATAGATGTTATGTGAATTACCTGTATCCACCTGCTAAGAGCATCTGCCACCTTGTTCTTTTTACTTTCGATATACCTGATCTCAAAGTCAAACTCACTGATCATGGCCAACCACCATGCTTGCCTTCCATTCATATTTGGTTGGTCAAATAGACACTGTAAACCACTATGATCACTCATCAATACAAACCTCCTGCCAAGAAGATAGTGCCTCCATGATCGCTGCCAACTCAAGATCATGTGTCGCGTAGTTTTGCTCATGATGATTCAGTTTTCGTGACTTGTATCATACCACCATTTCATCTTGCATAAGGACTCCACCAACTCCTCTCTTGCAAGCATATGTACATACTACAAACTCTTTGTTTGGATCTGCAACCTTTAACACTAGTGCATGTGTCAACAACTGCTTGAGATGCTCAAAACTAGCTGCACACTCCTCTGTCCATTAAAAATTATTACCTTTCCTTTGTAATGATCTGATAGGATAAGAAATCTGCGAGAATTTATTGATGAATTTCCTATAATAATCTGCTAACCCCATGAAACATCTCACCTCATCCACATTCCTAGGAACTTTCCACTCCATGAAAACTCTTACCTTTTCTGGGTCCACTGTTATGTTATCCTTGGAAACCACATGTCCCAAGTAGTGTACCTCAATCTGAAAGAAACTGCACTTGTCGAGCTTAGCATACAAATGATGCTCTCTCAATAATCTCAACACTGTTGCTAAATGATTATCATGCTCTTCTTGATTTTTAGAATATACCAATATATCATCAATGAACACAATAACAAACTTGTCCTGATACAAATGCAACACATTATTCATCAAGCACGTAAAGGTAGCTGGAGCATTAGTTAAACCAAATGAAACTACAATAAACTCATACTTCCCATACCTGGTCTGGAAAGTTGTCTTGTAGATGTCATCTTCTTTAATCCATACCTAATGATATTTGGATCTCAGATCAATATTTGAGAACTTTGTTGCTCCCTTCAACTGATTGAACAAGTCATCAATCCTCGATAACAAATACTTTTTTTTATGGTCACTTTTTTCAACTGTTTGTAATTAATGCACAACTGGAGAGTACCATCCTTCTTCTTCACAAATAGTACTGGTGCACCCCATGGTGATACACTTGGACTAATGTATCCCTTGTCCAAAATTTCCTTCAACTGTATCTTCAATTCTACCAACTCAGGTGTACTTATCCTGTAAGGTGCCTTTGATGTCGAAGCTACCCCTGACTCCAACTCAATAGAAAAATATACTTCCCTGTGAGATGGAAACTCTAAAACATCTACAGGAAATACATCCTGAAACAACTGTAGAATTGGGTACCTGCTCAAAACATCCACATCCTCAACTTCGTTACATTTGTCACTAGAAATGTGCACTGGAAATAACACATAGCCTTTCCTGCGACTACACTTAGCCTGCATAGATGTCACCATTCTAAATGTTTTTGCTTTCTTCTTGCCCTGCAAGGTTATTTGTTTTCCATTTTCATCCAAGCACTCAATGGCTTTGTCATAAAAATCCACCTTGGTTCTATGATGGTACAACCAATCCATGTCCAACAACATACTGTATGATCCCAATGGTAATACATTCAAATGTGTTGAGGTAGGCATATCATTAAAATCAAATTTATAAGCTTTTATCCAGTGATGAACTCACTTCTTTGTACCTGTAGCCAACTACACTAACCAAGACTCATCATGAAATTCTTTATTCAAACCACATGTATCCATCAGGTCAGGATTAACATAACTATAACTAGATCTAGGGTCAATCAAAATAGAAACAACTTGATCACAAAGCTTACCGCCCATCTCAATAATAGACACCTGGTGATCTTCCTGTGTTTTATCTAGCGCTACATAGATCCTATGAATACTTTACCCAACATCTCCCACTATCTATGCCTCCTAAGCACTTTAGATCTGCAGTCTACCACACTAATGTTGTGGAAAATCTCTCCTTCGATGATCTTTGCTACAAGTCCAACACTCTATAGGCTTCCAACCTGCATCCTTGTTTTTCTCCTCAAATCAAAGTCCCTATCCTTTGTCAGATGCATTAGACTTCTTAGATGGTGTTGCATTATCTTTATCACTTGTACCCTTAGGTCTTACTCACTTCTTGTCCCATTTTCCTTTATTCTTTGCATTAGCTTTTGAGTCTATCTTATTCTCAGATCTGCACTTCGATTGCTCATAGCAATGCTTTAACTTTCAGATGGCCTCCTCCAATGATCTAGGCTCATCGAGCTAAATATTTTCTTTGAATGCAATCAGTAATCCACTATTGAATCCCTGAATCTTGGGCTTCTACTTCTTGAGGTAAGGAAAATACCTCAGTAGCTCCAAGAATCTACTAGTGTACTCCTCATCTATCATCGATCCCATCTTTAGCACATAGAATTATTTTGCTATGTCATCAAAGTATCTCTCTGATAGGTACTTCTTCTTGAATAGTCTCTCAAACTCATTCCAAGTCTCACAACACAATGAACACATATGAAACTGAAATGAATGCATGAACAACAGACATCCCATCTAGTTTGAGGGGTGAACCATGCTTTGATACCACTCTGTAACACCCTCCACCCACATCTACCCAAGTAACCAGCTAACCGAGGTAAACATGTGATGAGAATTTACTATGATTTGATTCAACTCCCTATGTGTCAGTTAAGGAAGTGCAACTAGGGGATCGCATCACATAGACCTTCAACATCAACAACACAACTCCTAGGGGACATCCCAACCACTTAGGTAACCAACCTCCAAGACCAACTAAGTTTTTGTACCATTAAAACCTGAGACTCTCCCTTGACATTGACAAACATGCGTTGAGGAGGCTCCAAACGCTCCCACAACATGCTTATGCATGTGTATGGGTACTTTTCTCCTCAAAAGTGTGCCACTTTTTCAGGCCCAGAGCCCAGGTCACTTATCAGAACTCAATGACACCTTCAGAAATGAAATATCACAGTGGAAAATGAGACATTTGCAAAAACATTGACAAGGTCTAGAATGGACCCCGATTAGCCATGATCGACATTTTGTCAAACATATCACAAATATGTAATCTATAGGTTTAAACAATAAATTTGAGAATAAGGGTCTCATACTTATCTGAGAATCGTTGTTGACACCTACTCCTCATGATTGGGTGAATATATGTAAATAGATAAATAAGTAATATGAACAATCATCGGGAGATGAACTGAACAGTCTCTCCCTCATGTATATAATGAAGACCTACTTGATGGAATAATACATAAGAATCATTTTTTCTTTGAGGAGTTACTGCTTGGATTGACATGGTGTCAGAGCCAGCTCCATTTTTTTAGCTTTTATGCCCTTTGTAACTCCCTGTTTTGCTCCACTGCTCCTTTGCTCTCCATTCAAAAGAGCTATCCATTCAAAGTGTTGTATCCCCATTCAAAACCCATGTCCATTCAAAAGCGCTGTCCATACAAAGCATTGTCTCTCCATTCAAAATTGTTGCCTGTTCATAAACATTGGTAGCCTAAACGCTACTCCATGTAGTGACCTGCTCCATGAACGTTGCTCCACGCAGTCACCAGAACGTTGCTCCATGCAATGACCTGCTCCACGAACGCTGCTCCATGTAGTGACCTACTATCATTTCTTTTTGCCTGCAAAGACTCATGAGTTGGAAAAGATTTGCAATCGTTTCCTAGTCTGTCCAATGTTTTTACAATGTTTCGAAAACATTGGTAGTTGCAACAGAAAATTTTCATAGTAAGAACAAGCGTGGTACAATAGTTAACCTGCATGCTTGATAACTTGCATACTTCATTGCTTGATAACCTGCGTGCTTCATAGCTTGATAACTTGTGTGCGAATCAAAGCTTCTAAATGTGAAAGGGTTGATGCAGAAGTTTTGGCATACACATTGAACGAAGCGCAACACATCCATGGTGCAGTGTAATGCAGTGTTGTTGCAATCTTGTGGTGTTGCGTGGTCATGTTGACTGATGAGCGTGTTTCATTCAAACTTTACTTGGGTTCAACATTGAAAATTATGTACATGGTATGTGATGCTTTTCCATATACCATAAAGGCACATGAATTCGTTGAGATTTTAGTGGGCATATATTACATTATATAAAATTACCATTGGGGTGTATGGAAGATATATGCTGGAGCCTTTCATTTAGTTCTCACATAAACATTGAGGTGAGGGAAATATGTTGCATAAAGGTGTAGCGTGAGGTATTGGCGTCCATATTGGTATATGAGTAAGAGATTTGAAATCTTTTGAGAATGCCTAGCTAATTTATTTTTTATATTTTCATTAAAGACAATGACAGTACATGGAGAGAATGCCCTTTTGAAATGTAAAAAAATAACCACCAGAAGTACAATTTTACTGTATATTGGTAGAAGTATTTTTCTATCAGCAGAAGTTTTTTTTATAGAATGCATTCAATCATATCCATGGTGGGAATCATTCTCACTGGCAAGGAGAACTATCCTGAATGGCCTCGGATGATAAAACACACCCTCATTTTCAATGAGTTGTGGAAAGGAGTGTGTGTTGGAGACAGAGACAATGAACCAGTATAGCCTACCTCAGACAAAGAGCTCGTCATTTGGGAAAACAAGAACAACAAAGATTATGCATTAATCGCAACATTTGTAAATGAAGAGGTGAGTCGCCATATTTCATCATATTCAACTGCCTTTGAAGCCGTACAAAAGCTAAAAGAACTCTATGACTCACATTCTGCACTTGAAGTTGTTCAACTCATGATTAAACTCTTCACTCTTGAACTGCAAAATAATGATCCTCTTGCTCTTGCATCTTAAGCAAAGTCTATAATGCATGATATCAAATCCACTAAGGTTGAATTGGATATTCCTCTTATCGCTTTTCTCAAGGCACTTTATCCTACTTACTCCAATTATCTTGAGTCATTGCAAGCAAATGGAAATCTCAAAGATATCACCTTTGACTCTCTTGTGAAAAAGTTTACTGAAAGAGAGAAAGCTTTTGGAAAGAAAACAACCCCTGAATATTCTGAAGAGGTTGTGTGCCTTGCTCACAAAGAAAAGCATCCTACTCAAGATTCTTCAAGAGGAAGAGGTGGTTGAAGAGGAAGAGGAAGATATTTCAAAGGCAGGGGGGATGACATCCTCAAGGAGAAAAGGTAGATTTACATTGTATTCGCTGCAAAAGAAATGGATCACATGATGCCTCTACATGCAAGCTACCATGGGACAAAATTGAGCAGAAAAGAAACCAACAGAAAGGTAAAACTGATGATACAGAGAAATTTAAAGCACCTGAATCTGCTCACTATGTTGTGGCACAATGTAATATTGGAGTAAATGAAGATTTATTTAATGCTTCACTTGCTTCTTGGAAAAATGATTGGTTGCTTGATCTAGGAACAACCTACCACATGACTCATAGAAATGACTTTTTTGAAGAATTTACTGACAATGTTGATGGAGCAGTATACTTTGCAAACCAATAAAAAATCAAGCCATCAGGGCTTGGCACAATCAGGCTTAAACTACTTGGTCTTCGAGACTTTCTTCTACATCATGTTCTATATCTTCCACAGCTCAAGAGAAAGTTGTTGTCCTTGGTCCACATCCACCAGCAAGGTCACTCCATCCATATGTTTGATGGCAAGCTTGAGGTAAGAAAAGCATTTGATCACTCACTTGTCATGAGGGTAATAGAAGAAGAAAGGCTTCTCAAACTGCAAGGAACCTATGCTCGTGCACAAAATTTCTCATACAATTCTCATCATGAAGAAGGTACACTTCCATCAAGTTTATTATGGCGTGCTAGATTTGGACATTTGAACTATGAAAGTCTCCGCTTGTTGAAGAAAAATGGAGTTGCTCGCTTGCCTACAATTCCTAGGAAACTTAAGCAATGTGATGCTTGCGTTCTAGGAAAGCATAGAAAATAGTCTTTTCATGATTCACATTCAAGAGCACATAAAAAACTTGAACTCATTCATTCAGATTTATGTGGTCCAATGCCTGTTCCTTCTGCAAATGGAAATAAATATATCATGACATTTATTGATGACTACACCAGAATGTGTTGGGTTTATTATTGAAGAACAAATCTGATGCTTTCCTAACATTCAAGAATTTTCATAAATGGATTGAAAATGATGCACAATCTCATATTGGGTTTATTCGCACTGATAATGGAAAAGAATATACATCAAATGAATTTGAA
>APFE030112292.1:30358-43551 GCA_000404065.3 Pinus taeda
TAATGCTGTTCTATGTGCTGCATATATAAAGAATAAATGTCCATCTAATGCTATAAGAAACAAGACTCCATATGAAATGTGGTATGGACGTGTTCCTTCGGTAAAGCATCTTAGGGTCTTTGGTTCCACTTGTTATGCCTTGATACCAAAGGTACATAGAAACAAACTTGGTGCTAGAAGTCGTAATTGTATCTTTCTGGGGTATTCAAACACCTCCAAAGCATATCATCTCTATGATTAATAAAAAAATTGTTGTATCTAGAGATGTAATTTTTCTTGAATCATCCAAAACTGACAATGTTGTTGAGCAGCAACTTGATCTCTTGGATAGATTCGCAAAAGCAAAATATTTCAAGAATTTGATAATCAAATTCCACATCTTGAAGGGGGGATTCCTATACTAGATCAAAATGTTGAATCTTATTTTGAAGAACACTCTCCCCCACATGAAACTCCAACAACAGATGATGCTTTAAGTGATGTAATTGATAGAATTGGGGGACTCAATCTTGATTCAGTACCAACTCAATCAATGGAGCAGCCTGGACCATCTGAGAAGGGTCCCCCAATGTGGTTGACAAAGACACTAGAAAGTCTTCATCCTGATGAAGTTGGAAAGACAGGAACTAGAAATTCAATCCGGCAAAATGGAGGTGATGTAGATGACTCTAATTCACCTGTTGAGATGGATGTTTCTTATGATTGTGAATTGAACTTGTCTACAAATTTTGAACCAACTTCCTTCAAAGAAGTTTCTTCTCATGATGAATGGAAAGAAGCGATGCAAAAGGAGTATGATGCCCTCATAAAGAAAAACACTTGGAAGCTGGTTGATCCTCCATTAGGAACCAAACCAATTGGCTGCAAGTGGGTCTACAAGAACAAGTATAAAGTTGATGGCTCACTTGACAAGCACAAAGATAGGCTTGTGGAAAAAGGTTTTTCACAGAAGGAAGGGGTCGATTATGAGGAGACTATTGCCCCCACAACAAAATGGGTTACCATCCAGACACTCCTTGCACTAGCAGCTCAGAATGGTTGGAAATTCCATCAAATGGATGTAAAAACTGCTTTCTTAAATGGAGATCTAAAATAGATTGTCTATTATGTCTCAGCCAAGGATTTGTTGTGAAAGGACATGAACATAATGTATGCAAACTTGTGAAGTTCTTGTATGGCCTCAAACAAGCACCGCAAGCCTGGTATGAAAAACTAACTGCGCATCTTCTGAAACTCAATTTCAAACATTATGATCTTGTTGATGCAACTTTATTTGTCAAGAAATTTGGCAAAATAGTTGTATATCTTGTGGTATATGTAGATGATCTTTTGATGACAAGGAACAATGAAAGCTAAATTGCATCCATAAATAAGGAATTTGGGAAAAGTTTTGAAATGACTGATTTGGGCTATGTTCATTACTATCTTGGAATTAAAGTAACCCAACATCCGAACTCCATATTTCTTTCTCAAAAGAAATACATTGGAGATCTATTGAACAAGATTTCCATGACAGAATGCAATCCTCTTACTACTCCAATGGAACAAAACTTAAAGCTCACATCTATTGAAGGAAAAGAATTTGAGGATGCAACAAAGTATAGATAGCTTGTAGGAAGTCTCAACTACCTAACTACTACCAGAACATACATTTCATTTGTTGTTGGAAACCTCTCCAGGTTTATGCAAAATCCTTGTGAGGGACATTGGTCTATTGCAAAAAGAGTTCTAAGGTACTTGAAGGGAACTCAAGACTTTTGAATCAAGTATACACAGGTGGACGACTTCATCTTGATTGGATACTCTAATTCAGACTTCCATGGAGACAAAGAAACTGGGGTATCTACTTCAGGATATGCTATGAGTCTTGGATCAGGAGTTGTCTCCTGGAGATCACGCAAACAATCAGTTCAAGCAGATTCCACAACAGAAGCAAAATACGTGGCAACAGCTGAAGCAACAAAAGAAATTGTGTGGCTCAGGAAAATTCTTGAAGATTTGCAGGTAAAACAATTACAATCAACTCCACTCATGATTGACAATACCTTTGCAATAAAGTTGGCCAAGAACCAAAAGTTCCATGATCGAATGAAGCTCATCAATACTAAATATCATCTGATTCGACATCATGTTGAGGCCAAAACAATCCATCTCCGTCATTGTTCCACCAAAATGAGAAATTGCAAGACATCTTCACCAAAGCACTTGGAAGAGAAAAGCTTGAACAATTCAGAATGATGCTTGGACTCACCAACATCCCTTCAGATTAAGGGGGGGAATGTTGACACCTAATCCTCATGATTGGGTGAATATATGTAAATAGATAAATAAGTAATATGAACAGTCATCGGGAGATGAACTGAATAGTCTCTCCCTCATGTATATAATCAAGATCTACCTAATGAAATAATACATAAGAATCATTTTTTCCTTGAGGAGTTACTGCTTGGCCTGACAATCTCTAAAAACCATTGATTCCTTAACACATTAGTTTCCATTTCATCTACTAGTCCATAGATACATTGTTCATTCATTTACAGGTAAAAACATGGTGAGAACCATACATATCCACTGTCATAATACATGCTCATAACCAGCATAATAACAACAGAAATACCAAGGAAACAACAACCATATAATCTACATATCGATGGGTATAATACTCATAAAATAACAAGGATAAATAACCTCATATTAATGATGTACAAGCCAACCAGGTTCAGGACTTGCATGAAACACCTGACCATAGACATGGCTGAGCCAAATCTCTCTTTAGCCAGTCACCCTCGTGCCATATTCCAAGAATGAATGTGTGATGTAATAAACACATCAATAAAAATCATCTAGGGCTTTCAGAGGCCAAAACACCTCAACCCATCAAACTGTCATTCCACCTCACGGTTCAACGTCATAAACTATCATTAGATCGGTCTCTACCCAAGCCTTCCAAGGCTCCAGAGCATTTTTCCAACCAAGGCTTCCAGGACTAGTAACTCAACCCACAATTACCATTAGGCTTCCAGATTTTTTTTTTCAACAAGGGGTTCCAGGACTAATAACTCAATTGGTCAAGGGCTTCCAGAGATTTTGTCCAACCAGGGTTTCCAGGAACTAGTAACTCAACTCAAGCTAAAGGAAACATGAGAATCAACCAAAAAAACAAGGAAATGAACCCACAACACCATGGTTATCTAGAAAATGGAAAGGCTAAGAAAATCCACTATCAATCCAGGCAATCCTCCATGCCAATGACAGATCATCACCAATAAACCACATGCATATACCATGCATGCCAAAACTAGTGAGGAAAACATACATGCAACTAGATACCTACAAGAAAAGCCCATTGTAGCTATTGATCCTAATGTCCTCTTGCACTTTCCTACTCTTCCTTTTCCTTCTTGCTCCAAAAATCTAAGTATGCCACACTCCTCCAAGAGTGCTTCAAGAAAATGCTAAGTGTCCAAGGGTATGAGAGAGAGAATATAGAGAGAGCTCCAAAATTGAACTGACAAAAGTCTGTGAACTAGTCCTCATAAGCCTTTTTATTAATGAGGCCTCTATTTTCTTCATTTCCCATTATTTTCCTTCATTTTCCTCCTCATATGAAACTTGTGACCTTTCACCTTATTTTTTTCCTAATTTCCATTATTTTATTAAATAAATGTGCCAAAATGCCACTTTTCCATTTCCTTTGCCAATTTCCTTAGCCATTAATTAATCACCAGTGAACCCCATCACTATGATTTTTCCCTAATTCATCTTGGAATAGGTGTCCAATCAACCTTGGTTATTATTTTTCCTTTATTAACTTTTATTACATGGAATTTTCACCAAGGCTCTTACACTAGCGACCTGACTATAGTGTGCCTCCCAAATCATCTTGGCACACTCTCTTGAAGGAACACAGAGGTGTCCCAGGTGGCATAACAATGCATTCTGGAGGTGAAATTTTGGAACTTGATTGCCTTCCAGGAGCATTTGGTATGTGTTTCTGAATTTTGGATCTCTCTTGTAAAGATGCGGCCACCTCATAGTCTCGTGCCCACAAGAGTCTAGCATAGTGGTTAGCCCCATGACCAGTGGTCGCTTAAGGTAGTTTGCAATATTGTTGGTGTTTCCGTTCTTATACGTAATGTTCAAATGAAACGGTTGTAGGTATGTGGATCATTTCTGATGGCGATCATTCTCCAAGTTCCCATGTGTCTGTATGAACTATAGTGGTCAGTGGTATGTGTGGATAATTGTTTCCTTTACCATAATGTAATGCATCCATTGTCGGCAGGCCTGCATAATGGAATCTATCTCTTTTTCATATGTGGAATACTTTCAGACTGTGTTTGAAAGTATCTCACTTTGATATAGCAGAGGATGCCCCTGCTAAAGTAATAACTACACCAATAGCATAGTTGGAGGCATCTGTCTCGATCTCAAATGGTTGTTGCAGGTCTGGTAATGTGAGCACTAATGCAAAGCAGAGGCAATGCTTCAACTCAACAAATGCCTTATGTTGGTATTCAGACCATGTTGCACAAAAATTGTCACTTTGACGTTCTGCGATCAATATGAGTCTATCACCACTCATACTTACCTCCTTTGCAAGTCTTAAACCTCAGTTCTTCATATCAAGCTTTGAGAATAAGAGAAAGACCTTAAAAATATCTAAAACTTTGGTTTCACACTTTCTCTTATCATTACTTGCGGTATTGCACCTATTGGTCATGTCCCCTGCGCACTTGACCGCTCTATCTCTGTGTTAATGGGTGCGAACCCCTGTAAAAGTTAAAAAGGCACAAGTACATTCTTAAAAACTCACTTTGAGTCATTTCTGGAAGCTTCTAGAGGGAATCTTGAGCTAGCAAGTTCGCTCCTTGAGGGTTCATGCATCCCATACCTTAAGGAGCTAACCCCTTGATGTGAGGAGCTTATCCCTTTGAAGGAGGACTCTATCCCTTCAATGGTGGACCTGTAACCTCCTTCCTTTTGCATTATAAAATGAAGCATTGGGATGGTTACTTGGGAGGTTAAAAGCTGAATATTTTTTAGGGTAAATGTTGTTAGAACTTAGTCTTCCTAATTGAGCTTTTGAAAGGAGAGATTACATACTTTTTGATCTCATTTGGAAGAGAGTGAGGCTTGTCAAAGTAGAGGAGATTCCTATTTGGACCCTAGGAAGAGCTTGTACAACATCAAGGCACCAAAGGTTGTAAAGTTCTTCTATTTCAAAGTTAATACAATCAAGTTTATTTTTCTCAATAAGCTGCATTTTATGGTTTATTTCATGGATTCCTTGATCACCATGATGAACATGATTTATTATATTAGCTATGCAGGTGTTATTTGATGTGTGTTTGTTTGTGTTTGCAGGTTCTTGAAAGGAAACTCTTTTGAAGCTGTTGGAGCATGGCTGCCACAAACTAGTGTTGGACTTAAGGTAGGGTCTAAAACACCTCTTTAGTTTTTATTAATGAATCACAATATGTTTAGAGAAATGTAGATTTGCTTGTCTTGCTTGTTGCTAGATATCTTTTGATACTAGGGAGATCGGTCTTGTCCGTAAGAACAATTTATCCGGCCAACCATTTGGCGACCATACTGGGGACTGGATTTGATTGTTTAATTTTTCCTTTGTCTTTCACTTGAGAAACTTGATTTTTGTTTCTGGTTTTTGCTTGATGTGTGTGGGATTGGGTCGTTTTTAGGTCCTGGATTGTTTTTTGTTTTTCTATAAATTTTTATGAGGACCGCACTTTCTGTTTGTATTACAGTGCGGACCTCTCCGCGCTGTTACTTTACTGCACAGAGTGGTACTGCACATGGTTTTACAGGAAGCCTGCAGAACCTATCAAAATTTTTGAAAATCCTAAAATATTTTTGTCCAGTTAAGTTTAGGTTCTTTTTATTACTTTTATTCTCTTCCCAGATCTGCATATATCCTGTCAAAAGTCTCTCATAAGTAAGTTCCATTAGTGTTGTGTTTTAGATGAATTTCTCGAAGTTTTTTCATGCTTGGATTGGTTTCCATTCGGTCTTTGTAGTGACTTAAATATTAGAAGCCTAAGAACCTTAGATCACCTTGGTATCTTTTGTCTTCTTGATGAGTCTGGCTGGTTTGTGAAATCTTTCCTTCGTGAGAAATATATTTCGTTTCTCTTTGCAAATCTTTGAACGAACTTGGTCATAAGTTGTGAATTTCATTTTATAAAAAAACATAGCTGGGTGTTTTTGATTGATTTGTTATTCTGAACGAATTAATCCTTAGTTTACTGAATAACTAAGTAAAACGTCCTCAAAAACATTTGAAGATTTTATTTCAATGAGTTTTTAGAACTTAGATCTCAAGATTAGTTTTTCATAGTTTTGAGTGTGTTTTCTAGAAATTTTAGTTTCTCTTTTGAAAAATTGTTTTTTGTAGTTTTGAGTGTTGAAAAGAAAGGAGATTTATTTTCTGAGCATAATTAGTAGCTTTGTTTTGAGTGTATTGAAAAAGACAAAAAGTTTATCTTTTCAGTCATACGTTGAAGGAAAGATTTGTTTTTCAAAGAATTGCATTCTCAACTCTTTCTTTAACTAGAGATTCATTGAAAGGAAAAAGAATTGTTTATCATCTTAGGTGCATTGTTTAGTGTTTTTGGATTCGAGTCTTCACATCATCAAAGTTTCATCTCCATACCTTTTGAATTAAGAAACAACCAATAAAAATAATGCTTAATTAAAATTCATCTAGCAATCTTTTTATTTCTAGGGCCCTTATCACCAACATAGCTTAGGCTAGTATCTTGGAGTAGGGAGTAATCAACTCTCCAAGATAGTTAAAACAAACAAGTAGCTATATCTTGCGGTAGGAAATATATCCAATTGTAATTGATATAATTTGGGAAGCTCCTCTTAAAGGAGTCAATCATGAGATCATGTCCAAACCTTTGAGACAATCAAGTTCGTCTCATTGGGAAAGATAGAAGATTTGCGCGTATTAAAAACGGTAAATCTCGGATTAACCATTGTTGAGGAGCCTGGGGTCACTTGTTGGTAAATCTCGGATTAATCATGTCGAGAAGCCTTTAAGGGGATTGAGCTTTGCTACTCTACCCTTGCGCGTAGATCAGATCGTAGACTGTTCCCCTAGTTGTATTTGTTACTGTTGGTAACCTTAGTGACCATAATCTTAAGATTCTTTCCTAAGGTGATGGTGAAGGATGGGTCTCACTGTACCTGGAGCAGACGTCGACTAGACTCACTTGGACTGTCTCGGGGGTTTTCTTCACTCGAGATAGTTTTGTGAAGAAACTTGTGCCAGTTTGTTTCATTAAGCATGTTGTCGAGGTAACTGTTCCAACCGCCATTTCTGTATTGAATTCTGCGACGTTGGATTTCATCATCAACTAGTGTTTTCGGTATGGAAAGTTACTGTTTGTGTGTGGTTTGAGCTCTTAGATTGTTAGGTGTGTGATTCAATTGTTTGGTTCTTTAGAATTTAGGTGGTTTTATTGAGATTTTCTTTGTTTGCGTGTGAAGTAATTAAGTATTTAATCGTGGCTAAATTACCGAGACAATCCCGTAGACTTCGGGGGCAGCCTCCCGAATATACAAGTTAGTTTGAAGAGCTAAGAGCTCTTGTCACACCTAGTGAAAGTAGAGTTGGGTCACCAGAGGCCGGAGAACCATCTTTAATTATTCACCCTGATTATCAAGTTCCAGCAACGGAGTATATTTCTGAACCAATTTCATTTTCCGAAGTTACTGGTAGTATTTCTTCTACTAGTGAATTAATTGAGGAACCTGAAACTGAAGCTGCTCCTACTCCATCCTCAGGATTTGCTTCTCCAGTTTCTAGTGGTCCTGGTTCACCCAGGGTAGGAAGTGTCATTACCCAAAATCTTCCTTCTGGACTCATTTCTATTGAAGAACTTGTTAGTCTGGACGAAGATACATCTCTCCGTGAAAATCAACCAACTTTAGAACTTAGGGAGCGTGAATCTATCTTCTACAGTCATTTTCGAAGTGATGCTTGGTATGTATCATTGACGAACTTTTTAGAAAATTCGGGTCTTGCCTCTTCACCACCTCGTATTCCTTTTCATCCTATGCCCAGAGGTTATTATCCTCCTTTGAATATGTCAAAACGGTCATCCATGTTTTCCCAAACTCCGAAAACATTTTTATATGGCAGTTCTTCTGTTCCTTTTGGGTATCAGTTAGTTTCTCGTACTTTTTCAGGAGCGTCTCCTCAACCCATCGAACATGGGGCATCAACTGGTAATAATGGAACTCCACCGTTGAGTGTAGAAGAAATTCTTATGATGTCTGGTGCTATTCCAAATCCACAACCTCAAGGTAGTCAGATATCACCTGGTGGGCAACCTCAAGGTAGTCAGATACCGCCTAGGGTGCAACCTCAAGGACAGTACATACCTTCGGGACAGTACATACCTCAAGGTCAACCCAAGACTCAGTATATGCCTCAAGGTCAACCCCAAACTCAGTATGTTCCTCAAGGTCAACCCCAGTATCAATATATACCTCAAGGTCAACCCCAGTTTCAGTACATGCCTCAAGGTTATCAACCTCAAGGTCAGTACCCAACTCAAGGTTTCCAACCACCTTCTGGTCAACCACTTATTCAAGGAGCTGGAAATGTACCTTTCAATTATCAGTCATACACTCAATCTGGTTATGGTTTTCCATATGCTCAACCTGTTATGGGTCCTTACCCCGGAATGAACATGGTGTGGGATCCATCTCAAACTCAGCAAATTTTGCAACCCAATGTGCAGTTGTCATCTCAACCTGGACAACCTTTGGTTTCTGGTTCAACCTAGGAACCCGTCCAGCCTACTATTCAAACTTCTGCACCTGGTGTAGTTCATCAGTCTGGGCCTAGTTCGCCTTGAACTCCACCTCAAATGACTGCTGCAACTACTGCAGCTTGTGTTCAATCTACCCCACCTACTTCTAGAGTATCAACAGCTCCAGTTTCTACTGTTCCTGTATCAACTCCTCAGACCTATTTACCCCAGTCTGGACCTACAATTCAGATTTCGATTCAGATGCCTGTAGGACAACCTGGCCCAAGTATGGTTGTCACAAGCCAACCACAATTCACTTATCAACCGTACCAGGGACAGTATCAATACGGTCCTTTTATGCGAAACCCAGTTTATCAGTATCAACCGTACCCTGGGTATACTTATCAACAACCGCAACCTCAACAACCCCAGTTTGGTTTGGTTAATCCTGGTTTTCCGGGAGGATATAATATTCCTAATGCAAATCCAATTCCAGGTTATCCTGGATATCCTCCTCTTGGAGTTGGTCTTGTGACCCCAGGTTTTCGAGACCCTAACCGTCAGTTACCGTTCATTGCAACTTTGGATTTACTTGACTTTTCGTGCCTTACGAACGATCCAATTTATTATCTTTCGTACTGGCCGCCAATGCCTAATAAGTTGCCCAGCGATATCCCAAAGTTTGAGGGTAAGGCAGGAGAGGATCCGTCGAATAATGTGATGAATTATCACCTCTGGTGTGCATCATATTCCATTATAGATGATTCAATTCGCTTACGGTGTTTTCAGCGCACTCTAATTGGTCTCGCGGTCAAGTGGTACATTGAGTTACCACGAAGCTCTTTTTATAATTTTAGTCAGTTAGCTACTTCATTCTTAGCTCATTTTCAATGTCCTGTCAGATATGACAATGGCACGGAATTATTAACTTCATTAAAACAGTGAACATCTACATATATTTCAGACCATATTCATGAATGGCGACGTCGACGACGTTTAGTGAAAGTTTCTATCCCGGATCAAATTTTGGAATAATGGTTTGTTAAATCATTATTACCTAAAATCAATGAGCATGTAGCTAAGGCAGGAGTAGTTACTGAGGAGCAAGTAATTGCTCAGGCTTAGTACCCTGACCTCGTTTATACGCAGTTTAGTACTTTACACGAAAAAATCCCCGATCTTCCCAAACAAAATCAAATAACTGCAACTCGTTCAGGGTCTCATGCCACTGATGGTATGATATGTTCAGTTAGCACCAAGAGTAAGAAGAAATTTGTAAAGAATTCTTCTCCTATTATAACTTTACCAGATTCCCCGACAGGAGAAGCTTCTGCTGAAATTCCTGCCGATATAGATGTCATAGAATCTTCTACGGCCAAATCAAAATCCGGCCGTAAAAAGAAAGGGAAGAAGAAAAATAATCAAAACACAAAAGAGAAACCAGATAAAACTGAATCTATTGACAAGAAACGTAAACCTCGCTATCCTTGTCTCATTTGTGACGAGGAGCATTTTACACGAGATTGTCCACATCGAGTTGAGGTTTTGAAAATCATCAAAGGTTCTCAAATGCATGTTGTCTTGAAGGATCCTTTTCCTAGTCAAGATAGTAAGATGATAGGTTCTTCCTCAAATGCCTCAGAAGAACCAATTATGATGATGTCCCATGTCAGGATTGCGAAGCGATCGCAAGATTATGGTAGTAAGAATCCTATTGGTGGTAAGGAAGCAGAATCTTCTAATTCAAACCCATCAACTTCAACTCCTTCTGGTTCTGATCTGCTATAGATCGAGAAACCTAATCCAGACTTAGTAATCAAACTGCCTACTAAAGGTATACTTCAGAAGTCAGCTTTCAATCCACATGCGAGAGCTATTCAAAACTATAACATTGTTGGAGATTTAGCTATATCCCCTTTAGCAATGTCGGCTTTGGAGGTGCTGCAATCATGTCCAATACAGCATAAATTGCTATTGTCTGCGATAGGAGCTATTGATATTCAAGATTCCAACCTTATAATCTTTGATTTAGAAAACAGTACACCTCGTCTACCTCATCAAATGGCTTTCCAGATCCCAATGTTAGTCAAAAACAGACCTTGCTTTCAGACTGTGATTGATGAGGGAGCTTCTACGTGTATTATGTCGATTCAGTGTTGGAGATCGCTTGGTTCTCCTACACTCAATCAATCCCCGACAATTTTGAAGGCTTTTGATGGCCGAGGGTTTCATCCTTTTGGCATTCTGCAGGATTTACCTATATGGGTAGAAGGCAAAACTGTAAATCTAGATGTGGAAGTGGTTGATGCCCCTCTAGATTACAACCTTCTTTTGGGTCGTAGTTGGTCTTACGCTATGACTGCTATTGTTTCATCGGTCTTTCGACTTAATAAGCTCCTCATAATGGAAAGATCGTTACAATAGACCAGTTAAATCACTTTTCATCTGACCCAGCCTCTTCTGATAATATTCAACATGTCGGTAAAACAGCTATCCCTTATAAGGATGTTGGGGTGGGATTGATTAAAGATTCTGGTTTACTAGGAACCTTTTCATTTCCTCCTCCTAACGTATCACCTTCTTTTGCAAGCATTCATATGATTTCATCGAACACTATTTCTTTTGATGATCCTTGGATCGTACCTTCCAATTCTGAGGTGGACTCATTTGGTGATGCAATGCCATTGAGTCCCTTTGAAGTTGCATATCAGGCGGTATAATCATTTTTCGACTCTAGTTCAACCGAAATTGATCCAATGAATGTGGTCCATGGGGAATCACTTTCAATCCCAACTTCAGATTCAACAACTCTTTTTGATCCTGTTCATACTGATGAGCAGATTTGTGAACTTTTGTCTGTTGATGATTTACCATGGGAAGATCTTCATCATCGACTTTCGTTTTTACCTGAGCTTGATCATTTTGAAAATGATTTCTCATATATTTTTACCACTGATTATGTCAAGGAACCACAAAATCCATTGCAACATCCTGATTCTGTGTTGAATTTGGGAAATATTTCTCGAACGATTCCTATTGACATTTCATTGAAACCTGGAATTACTGAAAACATTCATATAGGTGCTTCTTGTACGGATGAGGAAATCCAAACTTATAAAGCCCTATTTCAAGAATTCTGTGACGTGTTTTCCTAGTCATATGAAGAAATGCCAGGAATCAATCAATCAATTGTTGTCTGTGAAATGAAAACTTACCCAGATGCTAAACTTGTCCGGCAATGTTTGCGTCAGATACATCCAAGAAAAGCTGTTGCTATTAAAGCTGAAGTTGAGAAATTAATTCGAGTAGGTTTCATTTATCCAATTCCGTTAATGGATTGAGTATCGAATATTGCTCCTATTAACAACAAGCAAGGAACGATAAGAATATGTATTGATTATAGGGATATTAATCGAGCTTGTCCTAAAGACAATTACCTAACCCCCTATATCGATCAAATTATTGATGATTGTGTCGGCAATGAAATATTCTCCTTTATGGATGGTTTTTCCAGTTATAATCAAATTAACATACTCCCTGCTGATCAACCTAAAATGGCTTTCATTTTTCCATGGGGGACCTTTGCTTATTGCAAATTACCTTTTTGATTGAAGAACGCCGGAGCAACTATTCAAAGGGCTATGTCTTACATATTTCACGACATCAAGCACATTGTGCAGCCTTATCTTGATGATTTACCTACTCATTCACTACATAGAGCCGATCATCTCATTCATTTACGAACAAACTTTATGAGATGTAGGCATTATCGAATTAGGTTGAATCCACACAAATGTTTTTTCTGTATAGAAACGGGTCGCTTAATGGGATTCGTTGTTTCAAAAGCCGACATTCGTGTCAATCTCTCGAAGGTTGAAGCTATTGTCAAATTACCTCTGCCTTCGACTCTTCGCTAACTCCAAAGTTTGCAAGGGAAAGAAAACTTTTTACATCGATTCTGTAGGTTTTAACCCCGTACAGAAATTACCTGCATACGAATTCTAAATCACAAAAAAAATAAAAATGCGAGAGCATAACACATAAAACAAATATACACAGATATTTCCCACTGCATCCCAAAACCGGGACTACCAGCTTGATTTTTCATTATGTTCCTTTCAATGTTACAATACGTATTTATACATGCCGAAGCATCCAATACCATGGACCAAAAACCATCGCGTCCAAAACCATGGACCGAAAACCATTGTGTCCAAAAAACATGTGCTAAAATCATGAACAAAACCATAGGTGGGTCTGTCCAACCTAACATAGGGTCCAAAACCAAAATTTTCCGGGGCGCTGCCCAGACCCCATAAAGTGGGGTTACGGGTACCCCTCAAACCCCCTATTAACTATGTGGAAAGAATATAACACAACCCAACAATCTCCCACTTGTTGTTTTCT
>APFE030112295.1:1300-12877 GCA_000404065.3 Pinus taeda
GGATAAAGGACCGAATTGAAGGTATTACAATCAAGTGACAAGCCCAATAAAAGACAAAGAGTCGAATTTAGTGACGAATCATTCATACCTGGTTGAGGTATAGACAAGGCAGAGCAAGTATCCACCCAAGAATCCTTGCAGGTTACCTCTGTTCGCGCAGAACATTGTTTTACAGGAGAAGCTGAAATGTGAAGGCCGAGCGTGAGAGGCGGTGCAAGAATGAACCATACTCAGAATTGGATGGTGGTATAGTCTCCCAAGGTCGCCAGCCTCGAGGTGATGCCTGCCGCGCCACGTCAACCAGGACAATAGAGCATTTAAGGCAGGACAACACGCCATCAACCAAAATATCAACATGAGTTCACGACATAAGATTTTCAGGCAACTCATTAACACAGTTCCCTATTTCGTTAATCTAAAAACGTTTAACGTTAATAATCACGGTGAGCTGATTTGAAACCCGAGCAAAAAATTTAATAACCAGTACCGATACGCCAGACAAACCTTGATTGCGCAGTTAATAGTCCCAGGTGGGAGTAGTACCGAGGGTGACTTTATAAAAATTAAATTTTACCTTGGTAGTTTAAGTTTAGAGGTGTTACAAATTGGTATCAAAGCTGAGGTTTCCATACTGAGACCTCTGGAACAATCTCGAATAAGTTAAATAGGTGGTAATAAATACCGCAAATAAAATATATATATATATATATTTCTTCTCGTTGTTGCAGTCACAATTTAGTCATGTTACAATGAAACAGTTAATATTGCTAATTACTCTTCTGGTTCCATTTTAGGCAAAGACAAAAGAAACAATAGAGAGACAACAGTCAGTAAGTATGCAAAGAACTGGCCCTGGGGATAACCGAGAATTATGGGTACAACTCGGTGAGGAGACACGTAGCACGAATCTTGCAATATTAGAGACATTACAGGAACTGAAGAACGAAATGGCTCGACTACGGGAGGACAATGCACGTCTAACAATGGAACAAGAAAGGATTTTAAAGAGTCTATCTGATAGACAGAAACCGCCACCCGCCAATCCCAGCATAGAACAGCACAGGTTGTCAGAGGAACAAGACCATCATACAGAACCTGAAAGGTGAGAGGAGAGGGAGGAACGATCTGATAATGTGTTTGAACAACAGACCTCAAAATGGCAACGGATAGAGTTGCAGGGAGAATTTCGTTAGATTAAACCTCCGTACTTTGACGGGGAACAGGAGGAAGCAACTCAAGCATGGTTAATAAACGTAAAAAAATATTTTCAATTGTACGAATGTGATCTTAGCCTGAAGGCACGTTTGGCCATTTTTCAGTTACAGGGAAAAGCAACCCTGTGGTGGGAAGAAGTTAAGATCGTTAAAGGGGTAAGTGAACATACCATAACTTGGGAGAAATTTCAGAAGTATTTCAAAGAAAGATACCTGACCGAGCGCTTCTACGACGAAAAGGCAAGAGAATTCCATGACTTAAGGTTGTGACAGTAGACTATGGACGAATTTATCACCCGTTTTACTTCCCTGCTTCATTATGTGCCTTACATTAGAGAAGAAAAAGCTAAGGTACAAAGATTTGTTAGTAGTTTACCCTTGTACATAAGAAAAAGGATTGAATTTGACAATCCTAGAATAATGGACGAAGCGATCCGCAAAGCCAGGATTTGCTACTAGCAGAATAAACAGAAAGGAGAAGCTTCGATTAAAAGATGGAATGATAAAAGAGTTAACAAGACAGTTGGGAATAGTAAAGGAAATTGCAGCAGCGGAGGAAAGGGAATTGGCAAGGGACAGAATAGCAGAACTATACAACAGGGCTCATTCAAATCCAAGCCAACCGGTGAGTCTAGAGTGAGTGAACAGCCTGGTAGATTGGATGGTGAAGGGGCAGCCAGACCCCCAGTGCAATGTTGGGGTTGCGGCAGACCCCACTATGTCAAAAACTATCCACAGCGAAAAGGAACCGAGCAGGTGTCCCAAATCCATGAAGCATCAATAGTTGGCAATGTGGGACGTAGCATGCCTAGGATTAATGCAATCCTAGACGATCATCAAGCGGAGTATCAGCCAACCATGGTGGAATTCAAAGGTAAAATCTCAGACCTTTCTGTAGCTATTCTAATTGATACGGGAGCCACCTTAAGTTATATTAGTCCAAAAGTAGTAGAGTATTGTAAATTGTAGCCAGTTAAATTCAAGAATCCATTGCTGGTACAACTAGCCACAGGGGCCAAGAGACGAGTGCTGGCAAAAATTAATAATTGTCCTTTAACAATAGCAGGGCAGCTAGTAGTAGCAAATTTAAACGTACTTCCTCTTGGCTCATACGATGTTTTAATCGGTATGGACTGGTTAGAAAATCACTGGTCATTAGTGAACAGCAAGACAAAAACCATTTTCTATAAGAATGAACTTGGTGAAAGGCATGAGATGCAAGGAATTAAATGACCAGTGCAGTTTGGCCAATAACAACATCCCAACTGGAAAAATGTCTTAGGAAGGGATGTCAAATTTATTCCATAGAGGTAGGCTACACTGATTCAAAGGATAAAACAGCCACGCTGGATAACATCCCTGTCATACAAGAATTTGCGGATGTATTTCCAGAGGAGATTCTCGGACTGCCACCTAAGAGGGATATAGACTTTACCATTGAATTAATACTAGGGGCAACACCAGTATCACGAGCACCCTATAGAATGAACGTACCTGAGTTAACAAAATTAAAAATGCAGCTACAAGAACTGCTAGACAAGCATTATATTCATCCCATCGTATCTCCATGGGGAGCCCCAGTGTTATTTGTCAAGAAAAAAGATGGAACTCTTCGAATGTGTATAGATTATCATTAGCTGAACAAGCTAACAATCAAAAATAAATATCCTCTACCTCGGATCGATGAGCTTTTTGATCAAGTGAAGGGTGCCACAGTGTTCTCCAAGATTGATTTGTGCTCGATTTACCACCAGATTAGGATTAAGGAGGAAGACATCGCTAAAACATCTTTCAGAACAAGGTATGGGCACTACGAGTTTGTGGTGCTACCTTTTGGGTTAACCAGTGCCCCTACCAGTTTCATGTGTTTAATGAACAGCGTGTTTCACCAAATTTTGGACAAATTTGTGTTGATATTCATCGATGACATATTGATATATTCTCGCTCTAGGGAAGAGCACAAGGAACACCTCAGACGGGTACTACAAACCCTCCGAGAACATCAATTGTATGCTAAGTTCAGCAAGTGTGATTTCTTCAAGGAGGGAATACAATATTTAGGCCATATAATCACCAGGGAGAGGATTGCAGTAGACCCTGAAAAAATAAGGACCATAATGGATTGGCCCGTACCAAAAGACTTAGCAGATATCAGATCCTTTATGGGATTAGTTGTTTATTATAGACGATTCGTGGAAGGTTTTTCAAGAGTAGCATACCCTATCACCTCCTTACAAAAAAATGGAAGGGCATTCAAATGGACCCCAGAATGTCAAAAAAGCTTTGAGCAGCTTAAGTATCTGCTCACCACAACACCCATTCTGATTATAGCTGATCCTAATAAGGACTATGTGGTGTGCACTGATGCAAGCAAGGAAGGCGTGGGAGGTGTATTAATGCAGGAAGGAAAAGTGATTGCTTACGAATCAAGGAAGCTGAAGGAGCACGAGCAAAAGTATTCTGCTTATGACTTAGAGTTAGCAGCTGTCATACACGCCCTGAAGATGTGGCGACATTACCTTATGGGGAGGAAATTTTTATTACTAACACATCATCACAGTTTGACCAATTATTTCAGCCAGCCCACTCTAAACGCGAGACAGACACACTGGGCAGATTTCCTAAGTGGGTTTGACTTTGATATTAAACACTTGAAGCAGAAGATAAAACTGGGTGGCTGACGCCTTAAGCCGAAAGGTACAATGTCTGTACGAACTCTCCTCCAGTGAATGGAAAAATCCCTTCAAGGAAATGATAAGAAAAACAGCAGAACAAGATGTTGAATATCAGCAAATTAAACAACAAGTACAACAATCTACCAACGAGGGAAATTGGCAAGGATATGAAGTAGATGAGGATGGAATGTTGCATTATAAAAAGAGATTGTACGTACCTAGTCAAAATAGTCTTAAAAATCTGATTTTAGATAAATTTCACATCAGCCACTATGCGGGACACCCAGGGTATCAAAAGATGATCATTACGCTTCAGAAAGAATACTATTGGCCAGGGATGAAAAAGAATGTAGCTGAGTATTTAGGACGGTGTTTAGAATGTCAGCAAATTAAAGCAGAGCATCAGCACCCAGCAGGATTATTGCAACCCTTACCCATTCCAGAATGGAAATGGGAAACCATTTCTATGGATTTCATAACAGGGTTACCTCAGACAAAGAAGAGCAATGATTCTATTATGGTGGTGGTAGACAAGTTGAGTAAAGCAACACATTTCATACCCGTGCAATCCACATTCAGAGCTGTGCAAATTGCCCACATCTTCATGCAGAATGTGTTCAAACTGCATGGACTCCCAAAGACAATAATTTCTGATCGTGACGTGAAATTCACGTCAGCCTTTTGGAGGACATTATTTGCTGAATTGGAGACACAGCTGCATTTTAGTACAGCTTACCACCCACAGACCGATGGTCAAACAGAGCGAGTGAACCAGGTGGTAGAAGACATGTCAAGAGCCTATGTAATGCAGAAACCAACACAGTGGGAGGAGTATTTACACTTGGTGGAATTTGCATACAATAATGGATACCATACTTCGTTGCAAATGAGCCCCTTTGAGGTTCTGTATGGGTGGAAATGTCAGACACCCTCAAGATGGGGTGGACCTAAGGACAAATTAAGATTAGGACCAGAGATGCCCAAGGAAATGGAAGATATGGTTAAAACGTGCGTGCTAATTTAAAAGCCGCACAGGATAGACAAAAGAGCTTTGCTGACCAGACGAGGAGGTTCAAAGAATACCAAGTCGGTGACCATGTTTATGCGAGGATCCAAGTTAGGAAAAGTACATTGCAGTGGAGCAGGTGTGCCAAGTTGGCACCCCGATATTATGGACCATTCCAGATCTTGGCAACAATTGGGCCCGTAGCTTACCGGCTTGCCCTGCCAAGTCACATCAAGATCCAAAATGTCTTCCATGTTTCGGTATTAAAAAAATACGTTTATGATCCTAAACATGTGATCAGATGGCAGGATATACAGGTAAAGAATAATATAAGTAGACCTAACTAAAATTTTATGTTATAAGAAACTGATTGGAATATTGCTGGATGCAGGTCGAACCGGAAGGAGAAGTCTTGGTCAAGCCACTGAGCATCCTCGACTGGAGAGAAGTACAGCTGCGGAAGCGAGCTATTACCCAAATTAAAGTGCAGTGGTAGCACTTTGGGCCTGACAAGGCTACTTGGGAAGAGGAAGAGCTTATAAGAAAGGCTTACCCGAAATTGTTCGTGACAAAAGGACATCGGGACGATGTCCAATCTCAGGAGGGGGAGATGTAATACCCAGGAATAGTGTAAATATTTAGCTATAATTAATTGTTTTACTGTATTTAACTACAAACCAAAGAATGGTGGTTATTTGAATTAACGAATATTTTTCTTAATTATTGACCATGGAAACATGTCTTTAAGTTTTTCTTTTTTTTAAGAAAAAGGAGACTGACAACTTCTGAGGAGGGAAGTTGGGCAATTAGGAAGTTGCTGGAAAGCAACCCTAATTGCCTCCCCTAACTGAAAACACCTCGAGGAAAAGGAGACAGTAGGGGAGGAAAAATGGACTGGAAAAGAGGCAGACCGTGAAGGAGTCTGTGAAGTCTGGTGAGGACTAGATCGCATGCACTCAGTAAGCAGTAAACTTGCAGAGGTTAGTGACCTTGCAAGAGAGCTTAGGGGGAGATGCCATCGAGCAGGACGTATCTCATGGTTGGGGCAATAACAGTCAGACAGTAACAGGTACAATCTTTGCAAGGTGTAAAAATAGTTTTTGACAGGAAACAGGTAAGTGGCCTCTCATGGAGATTATTATTTCAGTTATTGATGAAAGGCTAAAACCTGTATGTGTTCATGCTAAATAAGAACCGTAGTCTTATGTGATTATTAATTTCTGGAAATTGCAGTACAAAAAAGAGAATCCCGAATATGATTATAAAAAAAAAAACGAGAACAATAGGATTCTTACTTTCTGAAAATGCAGTATGAAAGACAAGAAGATTGTGAATGTACATATAAGCATCAAGAGCAAACATAATTGTTATTTTCCAGAATTGCAGTAGGAAATAAAAGAACTCTTGCGTATCTGTATATAACTATATATATATATGGAAACCATATAAAACAAGAATAGGCAGACACCTATGGGGTTAGGGAGTCCTATTGGACTGCAACCCTGTTTGGGGAAATGTTATAAACTTAATTGATTTCAGGTACCCGGAAGAACAAATATAACTGTGTCACAACGGAGAAGCGAAGACAAACATTGGGGTTACAAAAGGCTTTGAAATAATCGTAGGAGCCAGTATGGGCAGGAACCTGACCAAGGTTGGCCTCATTGTGTAGAACCAGCTAGAGAAGTCGTATAGTAACAGATGCAAAAACGGCTGTAAGTCGAGGTTGGGGTGTTGTAAATCGAATTATGGCGGATGGGCTACAGTGACGAATTTCTAACCATCTTGGTAATTAATCCAGCAGTTAGAGATTATTGCCTCAGGCTTCTGGTAATATATAAATAAACAAAAATATAAATACATACACAGTTGAACACATAATGCCAAACCCGTAAGCTTGACAGAGGGGTCGGAGCCCTCAATGAAACCTCGGGGAAAACCCGTGATTAATTGTGGCTCGTAGCCAGGAGAACTCAGAATATTAATAATTTCACAAAGGGTCTTTAATTCGTGTGTCAAATGAACTATCTACCCTGCGGAACATATTTTAATGATTATGCCCAGACTTTGTATTAGTACCCATGAGCAGTAAACAATCATAGAATGTGTGAGTCCAAACACTAGAGAGGCGACGGTCGTGGGTGACCTACTAATCCTCTTAAGAGTAAAATAATTATAGGAATAATTGAATCGGCAGAATCTTGTTAAAAGAAACATTAGCATTAAAATTTCAGTTAACATGATAGCCATTTTACAATCGTGGGAAAACATAAAGTTACATTTAAATATACCCTGCCAGGACGGATACCGAGCAAGAGATGCATATAAGATACATTAATAAGGAAAAGAACAGAAAATAAAACATGAAAGTCTACAATATTCACAGTGAGCTCAACGCAACAGTAAGATTATAAACTAATGAAATATAACCATAAAGGATGACAAAAAAACAATTATCTGAATTTTCAGGTCCGTAAACAAAATGATACAAATATACGTCTAGGAGCAGCGAGGGGAATTACTCCATTGTGGTCTTAAGCCTAAGCGACGAGGATCCCTTGGCCCTTTTGGGAGAATTTAGCTACAATGAAAAAAAAAACCATACTGAAATTCAAAGGAAACAGTGGCTCCAGACAAGGGCTTCATATTCCCGGCGTGGAATGAAACCCTCGAGAATGCCTCATAAAATATATTGCATCCAATCTAAACCCCTTAAACATGGCACGCTTACCCGATGTGCAGCATTCAGCCCTAATAATGGAGCAAGTCAGAAGGTTGGCAACCCTCAGGTTCGCCACCACAATATTCATAGCCTGTAAGACCAATAGTTCACAATCGATAAGTAGAACTCAACCGTACAAAAAAATATGAAGGATAAAGGACCGAATTGAACGTATTACAGTCAAGTGACAAGCCTAATAAAAGACAAAGAGTCGAATTTAGCGATGAATCATTCATACCTAGTTGAGGCGCAGGCAAGGTAGACCAAGTATCCACCCAAGAATCCTTGCAGGTTACCTCTGTTCACATGGAACATTGTTTTACAGGAGAAGTCGAAATGTGAAGGCTGAGTGCGAGAGGTGGTGCAAGAATGAACCATACTCGGAACTAGACAGTGGTATAGTCTCCCAAGGTCGCCAGCCTCAAGGTGATGCCTGCTGCTCCACGTCAACCAGGACAACGAACAATTTAAGGCAAGACAGCGCGCCATCAACCAAAATATCAACATGAGTTCACGGCGTAAGATTTTCAGGCAACTCATTACCACAATTCCCTATTTCGTTAATCTGAAAACATTTAACGTTAATAATCATGGTGATCTGATTTGAAACTCGAGCCAAAAATTTAATAACCAGTACCGATACGATAGAAAAACCTTAAGTGCGCAGTTAATAGTGCTAGGTGGGAGTAGTACCGAGGGTGACCTTATAAAAATTAAATTTTACCTTGGTATTTTAAGTTTAGAGGTGTTACAGTTACCAATTTCAAAATTCAGAGCTCTACTTCAAGGTTTGAATTGGTTAATGTAGGATTTGATCATAAGCCTCAGAACATCAATTTAGGCCTTAGACTTTCACCAAATGAGAGATCTTCTTTCACTAATTTGTTGAAAATATACAAGGATGTATTTTCTTGGAATTATGATGATCTTAAAACATATTATACATCTATCATTCAACAAACTATTTCTATGCTGCCAGATGTCAAGCCAATTCAACAAAAGTTGAGGAATATTCACCCTAACTCGGAAGCTCGGATTAACACTAAATTGAGTAAGCCTCTAAAGGGAAAAATCATTTTTCTAGTTAGACATTCCAAGTGGGTCTCAAATCTTGTGCCAGTTATAAAGAAGAATGGAGATATTTGTATTTGTATAGATTTTAGAAATTTAATCAAAGCTTGTGAAAAGGATAACTTTCCTTTGCCTCCAATGGAATAAATTTTACAATATGTTGCTAGTTCTGAGGTAATGTCTTTCTTAGTGGTTTTTTACGTTACAATCATATTCTTGTACATCCAAATGATACACTGAAAACCACATTCAAAACCAAGTGTGGAATGTATCCTTATCAAAAAATGCCTTTTGGGTTGATTAATGCTAGAGATACTTTCCAAAGAGCCATGGACATTTCTTTCAGAGGTTTGATCAATAAGATAATTTTACTGTAACTAGATGACATTAAAATTTAATCTAAACAAAGAAGTAACCATTTACATTATTTAAAACAAATCTTTGAAAGATGTAAAAAAAATGGAATCTCCTTAAATCGTAAAAAGTCATTTTTTTCCCTTAGCGAAGGTAAGCTTCTAGCCTCTATTCTGTATAAAGTAGGAATATGCATATATCCAGATAGAATCATGGTGATATCTGAAATCCCTTTACCACACAAGAAAAAATCCATGCCATCCTTTCTTGGGCAGATTAATTTTGTCAAACGATTTGTCCCAGATTTCTCTCAAATTGTATTACCCTTAAAAACTATGATCAAGAAGAACTCAATTTTCAAATGGGGACTGATAGAAATAAAATCATTCGAGTCAATAAAACAAGCAATCATAGATGCTACTTTGTTATCAACTCCTAATTTTACTAAACAATTTTTGTTTATACTTTTGCTTCCGAACAATCTTATGCAACGGTGTTGACACAACCTAATGAACAACAAGTTGAAGCTCCAATTTCCTTCTTTAGTTCCAATTTACAAGGAGCTGAGCTAAATTATTCATTGGTCGAGAAGCAAGCCTTTGCAGTTTTTAAGTCCATAAAACATCTGAGGAATTTCCTCTTAAAAACTCATACAATGGTAATTGTTCCTTTCCCTTTAGTAAGAGAATTGATTATCCAAAAGGAATTAGGAGAGAAAAGGGAAAATTGAGTTACTCCCTTGCAAGATTATGACCTAGAAATTAAACCAGCTAAAATACTAAGGGGTCAATATTTTTGTAGATTAATTACTAATGCTTATGACACCTTGGCTGATGAAGATTCAGGTAATAATGTTCAAATTAGAGAGGTATGCCCCATTGACATCGAATCTCAAAATCTTGATTTAATATTTTATTTAAAAAATGGTTATGCTCCATTAGAACCCAACTACAAAAAGAAAAGAGGTCTTAGACTTAAAAATAATCAATATCATCTTGTCAATGATGCCTTGTTTAGAATAAATTATGATTTTGTTTTGTTAATATATCTAGAAAAATATGAATCAGAAATTTTTCTCCAAGAGCTACATGATGGACCGGCTAGTGGACACTATGTGTTAGAAAATCAGAAAGGTAGTAAAGATTTTATCGATATTGATAATTACTTGTGTTGTTACCTGTTATTATGATTCTTTATACCTTTTCTCTTTAATTCATCAAGTAATTACACAAAGCAGAAGCACATAAAATAATGAACACAAGATGCAGGCACATGCCGGGGAAAAACCCCCCTTGAGGGGAAAACCCAGTCAAAGTAATTATTTCTTTCAATAGTATTATTTGGGACTCTTCACCTAGACGTTGACCAGAGCTTCTCTCCACACCAAGTTAGCCTCCAGAAGATTGATTGCTTTCCAGCAACTTCGACAATGTAGCAACTTGCGGCAGCTCATGACTTTTGGCGATAGTCCAACTCGAGAGACTTCATTCTCCCAATCCAAAACATGAAACAAAGAGATACCACCACCAAAATTTTGATTTACCTTGGCTCCTTAGACTCCCCCAAACTCACATTCACTTCGGCTTCCCAACAACAGACTTTCCTAGCTTCCTACTTCGCACTTTTGCCCAAAAAATAGATTTTTGCACTTCTACCCAGAAGAGAGAGAATGAGAAGTGCTGATCCAAATGAATTCAAATTCATTCTTTTTATAGGTTTCTTGTGGGATTGAATGGGTCCTTAGGCCGACTTTGTCTTCTCATAGTTTGACATGGTGTGGAGGTTGTATAATTCATATTTGACTCAATACTAAACCGATTTACATGATTCAAAAGCCTAAGAAGGTTCTCTTTAAATGTGAAATAATTCTATAGACTCAGACTAAGTCCTAGAAGTCCTAAATTGGGACTCTGACCTAAAACATGGTCACCCAAGCATGTAACCCATGCTTTAATAAGTCACAGTAATAATAATAATTATCATTTTCTTTATTCTTTTGGAAAGTACATTACATAATGACTCAAGTACATTATTGAAGACCGAACATAGTTACTTTTTCCAAAAATATGGTGGGGACACCACTACTCATAAGATTTTTCATGCTAGATACTATTGGCTAACACTATTTAAGGACACCATTGCCTATTTCATAAAATGTAAAGTCTGTCAAACTACTTCAGGAAGACAAAAGAAATTAGCCTTACCTTTTGCAGCGAATTAACATTGAGCAACCCTTTTAGCAATGGGGACTATACATAATAGGTGATATTGTTCCTAACCGTTCTAGGCTGCATAAATACATCTTGACTACGACAGATTATTTCACCAAATGGGTGGAAGCAATACCTTTGAAGGTATCTAATTTTTAAAACATTATTGAATTTATCAATTAATTTATTATTACCAAGTTTGATCTTCCTTATGCCCTTATGTTTGATAATGCATCTTATTTTTCCAGAAACACCATAACTAAATTTTCTCTTAAAAGAGGTTTTAAACTCAAATATTCTGCAAATTATTACCCTCAAGGAAACA
>APFE030112307.1:0-40372 GCA_000404065.3 Pinus taeda
GAGGAAGAAGGCTGGGAGGGGCGGGGCTCCGAGGTCGTGGCCATATCCTCTGAGGAGTGAGCTAGGATTTCGAAGTTATTCTTGGAGGCTTGGCCGCTATTGCCATTTTGCTGGGCCTTTTTCCCATTGGAGGTTTTCTTGTGCACGCGTTTCCTGTTGGGGGCTTTAGTGAAGCCATCTTGAGTGGATGTGGCTGCGGGGTTTAGAGACGCTGCTGTGGCGTTCAGGGGGCAGTCCCGGAACAAGTGACCAAGAGCATGGCATCTCCTGCAGTGAAATGGCACATGCTCATAGTCCAGGGTCTGGACCCATTCTTCATCCCAGTGGGAGAGCGTTATCGATTCTGGTAGTGCTTCATTCAGCCTTATGAAAACACATATGCGAGCGTATGAGAGGAACCTGCGAGTTTTAGTTTCTTCTGCTGTCCTGATATATTCTCCAACTCCATTTCCAATCTTCCTTAGCATGTCCTCATCCCAGTATTCGTCTGGAAGCCCATACATCCGGATCCAAACTGGTGCCCAGGTGAGGTCCTCCTTATCCAGGTTGAATCTTGGTATCCAATCTCGCATGTACAGACCTGCTGCATTGAAGAAATGAGGCCCTGCTCCCAGCACTCTGAGTTTATCTTTAATACAGTAGAAAATAACTGTGAAGAAGCCCTTCGGTCCTAATTGCACCAGGACATCCCCTTTTGGTTTCCATTTAGCAGCAATCCATCCATATAGGGCTCTTTCCATGGACCAGAAGCCTATGAACTTCCCTATAATGGCGTGTTCTTTCATGAACTCGATTCGAGCATTTATCAGGTGTCCCGGTAGTTCTATTCTTGGCCTTTCAGCAGCTACTGGCTTACAGGGAGCTGAAGTGACCTTTTGCGCTTCCTCCTTGCTTTTCCCCTTGTCCTAAGTGCCGTTGGCATGGCCATGTCGCTCTCCTGACTTCTTATTCTCTTGCTGTGGCGTGTTTCCATTATTCAGAATCTCCTTATTGATCGAGCCAAACAGGAAATCGTTTTCTGACTCGTGCTGCATTGGGGAGGGCTCTGACGCCCCCCCCCTGTGGCTGCTCCATGGCGTCTGGCTAGCGCTGTTCTGGCGTTCTTTTCGCCCAGGGGTACGATTTTGTGTGGGTGCAAGGCCTGCCCTTCACAGTCTGCGCCGTCACGAGTTGCAGAGAAACCCTAATCGCTTCAGCTCTCCTCACCAATCATCATCCAATTTGAGATATTTGTTGGGAATATATCCTAAAACTATTGTAAAACTGGGTACCTGTTCAAGACCTCAGCATTCTCAACATCCTTACTTTTGTCACTGGAAATATGCATTGCAAATAAGACACACCCTTTCCTACAATTGTGCTTTGCCTACATAGTTGTAACCATTCTAACTCGTGTCGCCTTATTCTTATCATGCAAAAATATCTGCTCTCCATTGTCATCAAAGCATTTAGTAGCCTTATCATAGTAGTCCACCTTAGTACTATGAAGATAAAAGCAATCCATGCCTAGAAGCATATTGTAGGAACCCAATGGAAGTACATTCATATGCATTGATATAGACATATCATTCAACTCAAATGCACAAAATCTTACCCAATGATGAAATCATTTCTTAGTACTTGTAGCCAACTTCACTAACCAAGAATATGCATGTACTTCTTTATTCAAACCACTCTTATCCACTAGGTCAGGACTGATATAATGAAAGTTATATCTAGGGTCAATCAAAATAGAAACAACTTGATTACAAAGCTTACCTTCCATCTCAATAATATATGCATGCTGATCGACCTCCTTATTATCCAAAGATGCATAAATTTGAGGAATACTCTGTCCAACATCCCCAACCGTCTGTGCTTCTTGAGCACTGTAAATCTGCAGTATTCCACCTTAATGTTGCACACAATCTCTTCTACGATAATCTTGGCCACTAGTCCAATACTGTAAAGTCTTCTTGCCATCACCCTTGTTCTACTCCTCAAACTTAAATCCTTGTCCTTTTCCAGTTGTATTGAACCTCTTGTGTGACAGTACGTTCTCTTTGTTGGTTGTATCCAGTAATTTTCCTCGCTTCTTATCCCACTTTCCCTTTTTATTGTCATTACCATTCCACTCCTATTTGGATTCATACATATATTTCAATTTCTCATAATGGCACTTTAAATTTTTTATGGCTTCCTCCAATTATCTAGGCTTATTAATATCAATCTTGTCCTTGTATGTTACTGACAACCCAATGATGAATCTCTGAATCTTAGGTTTCTCCTTCTTAAGACAAGGGATATACCTCAATAACTCCAAGAACTTGCTAGTGTACTCGTCATTATTCATATATCTTGTAACAGCTCTGGTGAAAATTCAATGTAATAAAAGTAAATAAAGGAAAAATAATAACCATGGATGATGGGACACTTATTCCAAGATGAATGTTTGGAAAAATCCTAGTGATGGGGATCACTTGTGATTATTTATGGCTAAGGAAATTAGCAAAGGCAATGGCTAAGGCTTTGGAAAGGCAAAATGGCTTTTAAGCAAATTTAATTATGAAAATAATGGAAATTGGGAAAAAAGGGAGGTAAAAGGTCACAGGTTGCATGTGAGGAGGAAATTGAAGGAAAATAATGGAAAATGAATAAAATAGAGGTCTCATTCATAAAAAGGCTTCTAAGAATCAGTTGGTAACCTTTTGCCAGTTCAGTTTTGGAACTCTCTCATTATTCTCTCTCTCTCTCTCTCATACTCTTGGAGACTTAGATTTTTATTGGATCACTCCTGATGGGTGTGGTATATTTGGATTATTGGATCAAGAAGGTAAAGGAAGTGAAGGAAAGTGCAAGAGGGCATTGGGATCAATAGTTACATCATATTTCTTGCAGGTACTGAGTTGCTATGTTTCCATCACTATTTTTGGCATGCATCGCATATAAATGTGGATTTTTGGTTGTGATTTGTCATTGGCATGGAGGATGGTCGGGATTGACAATGGACTCCCTAGCATTTCCATTTTGTGGATAGCCATGTTGATTGTGGGTTTACTTTCATTATTTGCTTTCGATTGGTTCTAATGTATCCTTAGCTTAGGCTGAGTTACTAGTCCCGGAAGCCTTGGTTGGACAGATGCTCTCGAAGCGCTGTAATAGCTTGGGCTAAGTTACTAGTCCTTGAAGCCTTGGTTGGACAAACACTTTGAAATCCCTAGGTGGGTTGAGTTACTAGTCCTACAAGCCCTAGTTGGACAAATTATCTAGAAGCCTTACATAATATGAGGGTTGAGTTACTAGCCTCGGAAGCCTTGGTTGGACAAACACTCTAGAAGCCCTAGAAGGCTTGAATGGAGACCAATCTGATGATGGTTTTGTGTTGTCTAGCAGTGAGGTGGAATCACTATTTGATGGGTTGAGGTAGATGGCCTTTGGAAGCACTGCATGGTTTTGATTGATGTGTTCTATGAGATCCCACATTCATGCTTAGAATATGGAACATGGGTGAATAGCTGAAGAGAGATTTTTCTTAGCCATTCTAGGATTGGGTGGAACGCGGAAGTCCCATCCCGAGTTTCGATTTTGTATTATTAATCAAAGATTATTTCTCCTTTTATTTATATGAGTATTATGATAGACTATATGTGGTATATATGACTATGATTTCATTGATATTTATGTCCCTATTATGTTGGTTATGTATGTTATGGCAGGAGCCATGTCTGGCTGTCATCACATTTTTACTTGTAATTGAATGATCAATGTATCTATGACCTAATGGATGGAATGGAAGTTGATGTGTTGAGGCATCAATGGTTTTTAGCACTTCTCAGCTAACTATTAGACCCCTATGCTCAGAAGTATTATTTACGCCTAGATATTACATATTCGCGATATGTTTGACGAAATGCATATCATGGCTAGTAGGGGTCCAGTGAAGTTCTTGAACAAGTATTTTCTTTAGTACTGCCATTTCCATGTTATTTTACTGATATAAAGAGATGGTTCAATTGTTGGTAGTGACCTGGGTTATGGGCCTGAAAAAGTGGCTCAAATCACAGAGCTGTTGGCATATCACTGACAAATTTAGTCTCTGGTCACTAGCAGGTAAGCCTGTGAGAACGACTTTGGGTTTCTTGACATTGTCATGCCTACAACATGAGAGTAACCAAGGCTTAAGTTGTCCAAACATTTATTGGGACCCAAGGGCAAGCTGTCTAGAGTATTGGATTGGTTCTTGAGAGTCCTGTAGTTGATGTTAAATGTTTGTATGGTGTGTTTCCATCGGTTTCACTTCCTTAACTTGACTTAGGAGGTCGAGTGATATCATAGTGGCCTCTCATCGTATGTTTACCCTGACTCGCTGATTGCTTGGGTACATGTAATGTTTCCTTTATAATAACAATCTTCTTACAATAAAACCATCTGCTTAATATGATAAATGGATGGATGAGCATGTATATATATCTCCTCGCCTTCCCAAAAAAAAGTTATAAGAATAAGTGGTGATGTGTCTTTATTTGATTGGTTCAAAACAAAGTGCTTTCAACTTTTATTTTATTTTACTTTTATAATAACTTGTTCTATTTGAACTTTTAAATAAATGTTAATGTGTTAATTAATTTACTTTATATAGCTTGAGACAATAATATGGGTTGAAAGAGGTAAGCTTCGATCTTTAAATGAAGTTGTTTAATGTTATATATTTCAGAACTTATGTTATCTAAACTTTTTGACCAGCTCAAATTACATAAAAATAAAAAATAAAATTATTAATCAAACCATTTTGACTCAGTAAAATTATATAAAAATAAAAATAAAACAAAAAATTAAAATTAATAAATAAACCAACCTAGATCCATCTGAACTACGAATCTATAAAGCTCCGACAAGGATCAAACCTATCAAGGTGCAAACCTTTCTTCAATTTTTGCACTCAGAAAAGAGGTTTTCACCTTGAGAGATTTGATTTGTAACATGTACATCCCTTCTAATACTACTCATATGGAGAAATTAAAACTTAGTAAAATAAAACAATTTATTTATTCCTTATTTATCGCTTTATTGCTTAATCAACCATAAATGTTTATAAATTGAATTCCACCATGATAAACATCAATAGGAGTCTAGTATTTAGGTTATCTGTAAAGTTTCCAAAAATATGCAATTAATTAAATTTCCCTCATTAATTTTTAGGTTTTCATATGCCTCACACCTAACAAATCTACAGGTCTAAGGTTTGTGCATATTTAATGATTGGTATTCACGTGTTTTACCTATATTGTGTATATGTTATAATTGTTTTGGCAACAAATATTAATCTAACCCATACCAAGGCATCATGTTGATCTATAGATCATTGACACATTGTGAGGAGTACCTACTATATTAATGACAATCCATCTCAATCTTGTTGCTAGGGTTGCTTGCCCTAAAATGGGCCATATGTATCGAAGGAGTGAATCTAATGGTGGAGGTTGTTACGGGATGGTTGAGGTAACTGATTGCCTCCCTAGCCTCGACCGAAATTCCCCGTTCTCATCGAAACTGCTTGGAGCTCTAGAACTTATCTCCTGTAGGGTTTTTATAATGCTTGAGAATTGTTCACCACATGTCAAAATTTTCTCTCTGAGCTTTTCTAAGCCAAGACCATCAACACCATAACTTGCTTAGCAGGTATTTCTTTTATATCCCTTGCTCACCATACATTGGTGATTGTAGGCTCAGCGCCCAACATCCATGACAAGTTGTTCACTAAAGTCTTGGTTGGTCTTTGGGCACAGGTACTCACAATAGAGTTCTTCGATTCTCCTTGTTGAAGATTTCAACGATTTTTACCAGTATCCTTACCTATTCTCCTACGGGATTTTCCTACACCAGTACACCAAGGCCAGCTACCCTTGATAGGTGAGAACCAACACCAGTTCTTTGTTGTGTTTTACATTCTTTCTTATTACCAGGTTTGAAGCTAAGACTTCAATTAACTTGCACCTTTATTTATTTGCAGGTAAATGGTTATAGGTTCCAACTGTTTTTGGCTATCAAGGAATTTTCACAACGATCACATTATCTCCCCCACTCTTTATTGTACCAGGTTATCCTACACAACAATGTTAACTTACCCAAATTTTCTTCCTCATTGGCTTGTATAAAGCTCATAGATAGGGTTTCATTGTTTGTTTTATGAATCCATCCAATTTACGAATAAAGTTTTGATTAGCCAACTCTAGGGTTTGATAGTGATACAGCTTGTCCGGTCTGAGTTAGAAGTTAGGGTCTATCGCGATAATAAGATTATCAAATGTGTTTTTGTTATATCGAGTTCTGTAAATTATGAAGTCTCATTTTCTGCTATAATTACCCAAAAATATTTTATGTACAAAGATATTTATGTTACATTTTCCTTGGGCAGTAATATGATCTACTTTGTTATTTCTTTTTCGTTGGGAAGTTGTGATAAATTTTCTTCCCTTTTATGTCCTACAGGTTCTTGAAATAAGCTATTTTCATGATATCTTGACACCTAAATTATTCTATTAAAAGTTCCATTAGTTTTTAATATATATTCTGTTAACAAATTCATGTAACTGTAAAAAGAACACTCATCATCTAATTACTAAGGTCCAACTCTTCTGGATCAGAAGAGAAAGATGGTAGATTTTTCTATAGTAACTGCGATATTTCTGTTTAGGCATTCAAGTGAATATACACATTTATTATCTTGTTGGTAATTAATTTCCAGCGATTTTATGAAGTTCATTTGTTTACTGTATTGAATTGAAAGTTGCATGATTTAAATAATTACAACTACTTGTATTAGTGTATCAAATGGTTATATGTTGCATATTTCAACACTTTTCTATGGTATTGTTTGTAGTTTCAGTTCATCTATTTGTATATCTTGATTGTTTACCCTTTTAAAAGACCTGAGTTTGTTCCTAGTAGCCAGTGAACTGTCTAGCTTCATCAACTAACCCAATTCCTTAATCAAAGACATAATTTACAAAAACTTGGTCACCTAGTCACCACTCTAGGTTACCCAGTGCTTTAGCTATACATATTATTTTCCCTTTTGATGTTTAATTCTGGAAAATTACTTTTTCAATTGTTTCTTTGTCCTCTTATTACTTACTTCTATAGGGTGACCACCTAACCCTGACTGTAATTACAAACAAGACATTCTACATATATTTAATCATTTTCTTTTTCTATAACTGTCTTAATCACGTATTTCTTTTTTGAAAACATTATGTACAAATAATCAATCAGCTGTCCAGAACATTTTTCCTAAAAACCATTCTTTCATTAGTTCTTTACTGAATGTTGACAAATAAAAAAATTCCAAGAGAGTCTACCAAGCCTTTTCCATATCCATAATTATTTAGTCAGAAACTTCCTCTTACACAAACATATAAAAATAAATAGTAGGGCAGTTTCAGTACTTATCTACATCCTGATTCCGGAAAACTCGTTCAGGTGTACTATTAAGTCACTCTGTGATGTTAAGGTCATTAGTTCGAAACTTCATGGGAAAAATCCAACCATATTAAGGGTTGGTGTGGGCTAGACATATGTGATACCTTGGTCATTTGATAGCCAAGATGCCTTGGGGTCAACGCGTTTCAAGCCACAAGTGAAACTTGATATAATCTCTGAAGAAATTAGACCACTTCACAAACAAACAAAAAATTCATACAACATCACACATAAAGAAAGAAAACCACAAGAGCCCCACTCTTAACAAAGGCATGTGTTGTGTGAAGTAATCACTGGTGTTTCAGATGAAAGCTTTAATGTCAAATGGAGGTTCTGAATCAGAACCCAACCTTGACAAGGGGAAACATATCATTGATGGACAACCTAGTGTCATCATTGCTACCACCAAGGTTGAGCACAAGGAGCTTGAATGTCGCTCTATTTATACAATCCCATGGTCCATGGACCATGTGTAGGCTGACACTACATTCAAAACTTAGGGCAGACAACCCTATGACTCCCACATACAATTCGTGCTCCGCGCCCACAATTCACGGAGTATTTACAAAAATGTTACTTAAAACTTGGGCTTTAAGCCCCAAAACATGTCGTGGGAGGATTCCATGCCCAACAAGTCCCCAACACAAACATTGTGACTCGCCATTGAGTCACTCTGTCGGTGCAGCGATCTTGGCACAGAGTCCCTCCAGCTAGTCCTGAATGGTCATGATGTCTGCAACACACTAAGTTGTTGCTTGCTGAGCCTACTGCATTCTTTATTTTGAGGCCTCCATTTCCAGTGTGTTGTGCTGCATCTTTGCATGAATCCCCTAAATCTGTGCGATATTTCCTTCAATACCTATCATGATTATGATGGTTATCTGGCTAGATATCTGTTTGCAATGCATATAACTCAATGGCACAAGGGAGAGCCAGGAAAGCAAGTTGCACGAACGTGCACAAAGCCCACCTTGGGTCACAACTTAACATTTTATATACCAGGTCATGTGCCCAAGCACACCCTCAGACTGAATGACCTGACTGAATGAGTTTACATAGGGACCCTCAAACGACCCACCCAAACAAGTTTACATGGAAAACGACCCACCCGAATGAGTTTGCATGGCAAAAAACCCAGCTTAACAAGTTTACATCAACACCCTCAAACGACCCGGCTGAACGATTTTACACAGACACCCTCGAACGACCTGCCCGAACAATTTTACATGGACGCCCTCAAACGACCTGCCTATTTGGTGGGGGGGGGGGTATTTCTTTTTGTGTGAAAGGTGGGTTGGTAATTGACTTGGTTTTTCAGGTTTTCCTGAAGAATGGCCTCGAGTCATTTGTAGGGTGGCCGATTTTCATCATCTCTCCATACCCACTCGGTAACACATGAGTGGCAATGTTGGCCATGCTTGTCCCGAGAAGCATATGTTAACAATTCCCCTTCTGCTCTAAGTTCTCCGAGTTGTATGGGTTGTTGTGGTGTGGCTCCCTGTGACGGCTAGCCTCCTCATTGTTCAGCTATTTATGGTGGCAGTTTCTTGTGCTTGTACTCTTTCTGTGTTGGTTAAGACAAGCATGGCCAAAATTACTGCTCGTCTGCTACCAAGTGGGGATGGAGAGTAGATGAAAATCAACCACCCTACAAATGACCCAACGTAATCCTTCATGTATAACCAAACAAACATCTCAATTACCAGCCCACTTTTCACAGGAAAAGCAAACCACGCTCGAATGAGTCTACATGGGCGCCCTCACATGACCCAACCCGACCCAACCAAACGAGTTTTCATGGGTGCCCTCACACGACCCGACCTGACCCAATTCCCCCTATGCTCTCTAAGTTCTTGGAGTTTTATTGGTTGTTGTGGTGTGGCTCCCTAGCTCGGCCTGGTCGCTTGTGCCCGTCCAAATGATACAAGTGACAGGTTTTCTTTCCTTGTGACAGGTGGGTTGGTAATTGAGTTGTTTTTCCAGGTTCACCTCAACAATTCCCTTGGGTCATTTGTAGGGTGGCTTATTTTCATCATCTCTCCATCCCCACTCAGTAGCACATGAGCAGTAATGTTGGCCATGCTCGTTGCGGGAGGCAAATGTGAACAATTCCCCTTCTCCTCTCTAAGTTCTTGGAGTTGTATGGGTTCTTCTGGTGTGGCTCCCTAGCTCATCTTGGTCCCTCATGCCCATCCCAATGATACAAGTGAGAGGTTTTATTTTCGTGTGAAAGGTGGGTTGGTAATTGAGTTGTTTTTCAGGTTTACCTGAACGATGGCCTTGGGTCATTTATAGGGTGGTAAATTTTCATCTTCTCTCCATCCCCACTTGGTAGCACATCAGTGGTAATGTTGCCCATCCTCATCCTGCGAGGCATATGTGAACAATTCTCCTTCTGCTCTCTAAGTTCTTGGAGTTGTATGGGTTGTTGTTGTGTGGCTCTCAAGCTCATCTTGGTCCCTCGTGCCCATCCAAATGATACAAGTGAAAAGTTTTCTTTCCATGTGAAAGGTGGGTTGGTAACTGAGTTGTTTTTTCGGGCTTGCCTGAACGATGGCCTTGGGTCATTTGTAGTGTGGCCGATTTTCATCATCTCTCCATCACCACTCGGTAGCACATGAGTGGTAATGTTGGCCATGCTCATCTCAGGAGGCATATGTGAACAATTCCCCTTCTTCTCTCTAAGTTATTGGAGTTTTATGGGTTGTTGTGGTGTGGCTCCCTGGCTCGTCATGGTCCCTCGTGCTCATCCAAATGATATAAGTGACAGGTTTTCTTTCCGTGTGAAAGGTGGGTTGGTAATTGAGTTGTTTTTTTGGGTTTGCCTGAATGATGTCCCTGGGTCGTTTGTAGGGTGGCTGATTTTCATCTTCTCTCCATCCCCACTCAGTAGCACATGAGCGGTAATGTTGGCCATGCTCGTCCCGGGAGGCCTATGTGAACAATTCCCATTCTACTCTCTAAGTTCTTGGAGTTGTATGGGTTGTTGTGGTGTGGCTCCCTGGCTCGTCCTGGTCCCCTCATGCCCATCCAAATGATACAAGTCATAGGTCTTCATTTCGTGTGAAAGGTGGGTTGGTAATTGAGTTGTTTTTTCGGGCTTGCCTAAACGATGGCCTATGTGAACAATTCCCATTCTACTCTCTAAGTTCTTGGAGTTGTATGGGTTGTTGCAGTGTGGCTCCCGGGCTCATCTTGGTCCCTCGTGCCCATCCAAATGATACAAGTGATAGGTTTTCTTTTCGTGTGAAAGGTGAGTTGGTAATTGAGTTGTTTTTTTAGGTTTGCCTGAAGAATGGCCTTGGGTCATTTGTAGGGTAGCTAATTTTCATCTTCTCTCCATCCCCACTCGGTAGCACATGAGCGGTAATGTTGGTCATGCTCATCTCGGGAGGCATACCTAAACAATTCCCCTTCTATTCTACAAGTTCTTGGAGTTGTATGGGTTGTTTCGGTGTGGCTCCTAGGCTCGTCTTGGTCCCTCGTGCCCATCCAAATGATACAAGTGACAAGTTTGCTTTCCTTGTGGAAGGTGGGTTGGTAATTGAGTTGTTTTTTTTTGGGCTTGCCTGAACGATGGCCTTGGGTCATTTGTAGGGTGGCCGATTTTCATCTTCTCTCCATCCCCACTCGGTAGCACGAGCGGTAATGTTGGGCATGCTCATCCTGGGAGGCATATGTGAACAATTCCCCTTCTACTCTGTAAGTTCTTGGAGTTTTATGGGTTGTTGTGGTGTGGCTCCCTGGCTCATCCTAGTCCCCTCGTGCCCATCCAAATGATACAAGTAATAGGTTTTCTTTTCGTGTGAAAGGTGGGTTGGCAATTGAGTTGTTTTTCGGGTTTTCCTGAATAATGGCCTTGGGTCATTTGTAGGGTGGTCGATTTTCATCTTCTCTCCATCCCCACTTGGTAGCACATGAGCAGTAATGTTGGCCAAGCTCGTCCCAGGAGGCATATGTGATCAATTCCCCTTCTTCTCTCTAATTTCTTAGAGTTTCATAGGTTGTTGTGGTGTGCCTCCCTAGCTCATCGTGGTCCCCTCATGCTGATCCAAATGATACAAGTGATACATTTTCTTTTCGTGTGAAAGGTGGGTTGGTAATTGAGTTATTTTATCTTGGAAACCCAAACTAGAAAAAATGACAATTTTTTCAGTATGTTATTTTTATTGTATTACAATACAATATATATCCTACGACATCCATAAATATCCAATCCATTTACCCTAAATTAGAATACAACCATAGATCCTTATCCAAAACTAGAAAACCATGGGCTAAACCACTATGCACCACAAAAATGTTAAACGTGAAAATTGTGTCTGAAAAACCACAAAAAAATAGATGCAAACAATTGTCCAATTTTTTGCAAGGGTGCTACCCTCAAACCACCCTATGATCCCATTGCTATGCTCGACGCAAAATATAACACATGTAAATAGTCATGCAAATAATATAATATATACCCAATTTAATATAATGATACACTATAAGAATATACACTAGTTTTTCTTTCCTTTAATTCATATACATTTTTATAATTAAAAGATAAAAAAGTATATAGAAATTACATGAATTTAGTTGCATAGCAAAAAAACACAAAAACATACAACCATTAGATAAGGTTTTCTAATGCAAAACTCTTATAAAAAAAAAAAAAAAACCACACTTTAAAGCACGCTCGATATATTATATTCACAATATTAATATAAATTAACTTTGAGTAATTAACACATTAATAATATATTAATGTGTTAAGTATGTGGTTTTTTATACATTGATATTAATTTAAGGCGTAATCTAATTTATAGACAAATAATGTGATTTTTTGTTATTTAAAATGCATTTTTGAATATATAAATAGAATCAACGGCCTCAAAAGTTGGGGCACTCGAATTCTATAGATTAAACAACTTCAACTCAAGTTTTTAAAATTCTGTGAGAATTTTGATTAAAAATAACCGAAAATTTCTAGTGAAAAAATCCATTTCGTCTATCACTTAGACTAACGTAAGATATATTATATTATATTATTATAATATACATTATTTAAATTATAATATTATCATATAATAATAATATTTATAATTGAATTTAGGCTTATGTGATCCATATCTTATGACGAAATCTTTTCGGAGATAATCAATTAGAGATCATTTATGGACTGAGACCATCAGTGTGGTTCATCGTCGGGACAAGATGGAAATTCATATTGTTTTTGCCCCACACACACTTAAACAATATAATAATATATGCTATTTTAGTATTTATCATTTCATATAACCTCTGAAGAAATTAGACCACTTCACAAACAAAAAGATTTAAAAATTAAAACAAATTGGAAAATTAAAAAATAAACAAACTGAATACAAATTAAAAACAATTCTTAAAAAAGAAAATTAAAATTTTTATTTAAATCATAATTAAATATTAACTTAAAATACATATATAATAAAAATATATATAATATATATATATATAATATATATATATATAAATATATATATATAAAACAAAATACCAACCAAAAAAATTATTAAAAAATAAATAAATAAAAAACATTAAAATCATCCATGGGCATGGAATAGACAGTGATGAGGCGTACTATTAAGTTACTTCGTGATGCGAAGGTGACTTGTTCCAAACTCCATGGGAAAAAATCTAGGCACATAAAGGGTTGGTGTGCCTAGGCCGGGTGCAATCCTCAAGTGGTTTTGATGGCTTAGATGCCCCTTGATCGCAGTTCCTCAAGCCAAAGGTCAAGCCTGTAGTAATATCTAGAGAACTCAGACCACTTGACCAAAAACAAAAACATTAAAAAAAATAAAATTAAAATCAAAATAAAAAACATTAAAAAAATAAAAAATTTAAACAAAATCATTATAATAAAATATTTACCAAAAACATTAGAAAAAAAAAACATCAACTGCCTATGACCTCGGCTGACAGAGGGCCAATTTTGGAATCATCCCTCCGCCAAACTGGGGGTTGAAGGGCCGCCGCAGTGGTGTTGTTTACTCTTTCTTTTTTTTAATTATATTTTATTTTTTTTTTTAATTTTAATTTAATTTTAATATTTTTTAATTCATTTTTAATGTTTTTTTTCAATTCAATTTTTAATTTTTTTTTAATTTTATTATTATAATGTTTTTTATATTAATGTTTTTTTAATGTTCAGTTTATTTTGTTTTTGTTTATATTTTTAATGTTCGTGTTACTTTGTATTTTTGTATTTTTATGTTTTTTATTTTAATTTTTATTTTAAATGTAATTTTCATTTTTAATTGTATGTTTTAAGTTTTTTAATTTTGTGTTCTTATTTTTACTTAAAATTTTAAGTGAATCAATTATTTTTTTTGGAGAAGGAAGAAGAAACTTCAAATGTCATTATCATATGAAATTCATAAAAAAATCTTAAAATTCGTTATTTTTCCAACTTTTTATTCAAATTCTCGTAAAATCTTTTATTTAACATGTCATTCTTACTAAAAAATCATGAAATACGTATTTTTTTAATTATGTCTTTATGTGAAATATGTATTCTTTGTCGAGTGTTTAAAATCATTATTTTTAGAGTCAATTATTTTGTATGTATTGAAGAGTTAATTAATAATATATTTATATATATAAAATATTAACTTTACTATTATTTTTAAATGTTGAAAAACAAATCATTATAAAACAATAGTGCAAAGAAAAACAAAAAACACAAGTTTGGAAAACCCTTCAGAAACAAGCATCTTAGGATGAAAATAAGAAGAGGAATAAGACAACTTGAAAAATGGTTAAATAATCAATATTAAAAAAATGTGCATACTTAGGACATAAGAATGTAACCTACTTGACCCTTCGCTTCACATTGAGTGGGTATATAATATATATATATATAATATATATATATATATATATATATATATATATATAGAGAGAGAGAGAGAGAGAGAGAGAGAGAGAGAGAGATAGATATATATTTCCAGGCTGATGTGGTGCAGCTTCGAGACCCTCTCGATGCCTCGACTCTTAACTTGATACTCCCTCCACAATTTGATCGCTCGACTGATGTGTCATGTTTCCAGGGACGTAAGAACATATTGATCTTTTGAGTTGAGATTGGCCCCCAGAACTCGACTCATCAGCGGACACATCGCAACTCCACAACAATGGCCAGCTCTCCATTAATGGTATGCCATGATGGTGTGGGTCTTGCCACCCATCATGGGTCCATCCCAATACTAGGATCTCCATATATTGCTTCCGCAGTGGTTATGAGCTTCCAATGTTTCAGAATGCCATGCAATCATCTACGTTTTATCCACAGGTTTCCTAGTGGCCCCACAACTTTAGAGGACCTATAATTCCCTAGGACATTCAGTCGTCCACTTTATGGGGTTTCTGACCTTCGCGGTCTAACCATTTCCTAGGTAACATCATGTCGGCATCATCTCCACTCTGACGATGGGATGCCACATGTGTGAGACATGGAGAGTGAAGGATGCCTCAACGACTGGGCTTGCTCTAGGCCTCACATAGTGAATGGGAACCCTTGAACCCAGAGCCTTTTAAGACATCGTTTGAATAATTCCCATAGGTTTTTAACTTCCAGGCTTTTGAGATGGCCAACTTCAACATCTTCCCCACTTGACAAATCTAGGTGACGGAGAAATCTCCATCGCCATCTCTCAAGAGAATCTCAACTCTAATTCAAATTATCCTCCGATCTTCAAACTCTACAACCTTTCTACCCCATCCTTTTGACCAATCACGAGGAATCTGGTTCCATCAATCAGAATCCTCCCTTGACTACATTTTTTGACTGCTCAAAGGATAAGGTTAGCCAAACTTCTCCTATAAGTTCATGGCATCACTCCTTTGTTTTGTAACAAGGTTATCATTCTCATTCCCACCATGATTTGGTCAAAGGAACTTGACCCTGCTTCGCATATTATGTTATGTTAGATGCAGAGCCTTGCATCCCTCCCTATACAATCTTAGTCATTCCATTGGCTTCCTTGAACTATCCTTGACAACTATGGCTCTTCCTTAGGGATCTCGTAGACTCCCAGCCGTGCTTCATGGTTTCATAATAGTGCCATTGATTGCATAGGGAAATTTAAGACATTATCCTTCTTGAGCTTGAGAGGTAATTTCTCTAGTGAGTACCTGGACCACCACACTTCCCTTCCCACTGGGAGGGACTTCCACCCAATGAGGCATAGGCGCTCCTACATCACTTACCTACCATAGGTTTGGTGCAAAATTCTAGGAGGTTCCTACCTTTCCTGCCACACACTGACAATTTCAAACCCTATGCGAGGCTTGCAAATAGCTCCATGCCAATTGCAGGGCCATCAAATGCCTCAGCGGCCACCCTAAGGTGCCAACAAAAACTATCCATCCTATTGAAAATGCAAAGCTGAAGGGCATTCCATTAAATTCGGTGGCTCAATGGATACTAGGGGAAAACTACATTTGACTCTAACTGGGTGCTTTCCATGCAACAGAACTTGAACTTAATCAACAAGGATGCACAAAAGAATACATACCCTAATACACAGAGGGTCTTCCATGCAATATACATATTAATAAAAAGGGTCTCAAAACCCATTGTTCTACAAATGGTAATTCAAGCTCTCATAGCTTGACTGTTATATGAAATGATTTCTACCTCTCTCTTATTAAGTTATTTATGTGCTATTTCCACATTGTTAAAAATATGTGCAGATCGATGCTCAACATGGCATTGTGGATTAATCTTTTATTATCATGTGGTCTAATATGCCTCTTATACATTGAATGTTCTGTGTCTACCATTAGAAATCATTAAACACTTTTTTAGACTTTAGATTTTACAAATATGCATCCATATATTAAGAAAAAATATATAAATAAATCACAATACCATATTCGTGTATGGTGTATGCAAGTAAAATAAACACAATACAGTCACTAAATCCAGAGCACAACAACATGATTCGTCAAAAGATAAACATCATACAAAAATAATTATCTTTGAGCATATAGGGAAATTGATCCTAAGCCAAGTACTCTCCACCCAAGTTTAGACATTTGTAGTCACACTTACTTATAGTCATCACCCTCGAGCCAAATTCCAAAGTCTGGGGGCCTTGCTTGCTTCTGGGACTAGCACACCAACTCCCACTGATTTTGGGATTCCAAAGGAATTCCTTCCTTAATCCCACCAATTGATAACTACTTGATTGGTTGACATCAAGAGTCCATCAGTTAGAAACCTCACCCCCAAGTGCACAAATAGTGATTCACCCCCTTCTAGGAAGCCCATAATATAGTGTACCATCAGGGTGGTATCCATAAGTCTTTAATTTAGTCTTCTTATGCTACTACTTTAGGATGGCCTCTACCCAAGTTGTTACAGGGCTATAGAGAATGTTATCTCAAGCCACAAACTCTAGGGGAGCTATGCTATTACAGGGCTCCATACATTCCATCCCAACCTAGAACCTCTAGGGACCCAAGCTATTATAGGGCTCTAGAGACCTCTATCTCAACCCATAGCATCCAAGGACCCAAGTTGTTACAAGGCTCTAGGGATTCTATCGCAACCCACAACCTCCAAGGACCCTAAGTTGTTACAAGGCTCTAGATACGAGCATCTCAACCAGCAGCCTCGAGGGATCAAGGGTCAATCCACTTGTCTTCTCTTCTCTTCCATGTTGCCTCATGAAATCTCTTTATGAGCCTTCTTTCTGACACCTCTCTTCGACCATCTCTATATCCTTCCTCGTCATCTATATATGTTTGTATTATTCCTAGCCATCTATATGTGTGTGGTTGTCTCTCTCCCACGTCCCACTTCTTCTTGGCCTCCTCCTCGACCACCATTATTGTTGTATCCTTCCTAGCCATTAATGTGTAGTCACTTCATAAAATTCTTGTCATTTCTTTCTTGTGGTTTCTTCGCAAGAAACCTAGGAATACCTACTTCCTCTTGTAGATCATTTAATTTTAGGAACTCCGACATCAATTCATGCACCATCAAGCCTTTAATGGTTTTCCTTCATTTCAAGTTTCCCCTTTGCAAGAGAAACCATACCATCCTAAGCAAGTGACCTCATCCCCAACTTTGGAATCCACGTCCCTTGACTTCATCCCCCTTTTGATTTCAAATGTTGCAAAATATTTACAATATATTTACAATACAACTTATACAAGGAATTTTGGTGGTGATGTCATTGTCCCCTCCCCCTTGAGGGATCTTTGCCCTGTGTTCACTTTCACATGTGCAACATAGCATCAAACTGCAACACATATTATTTTTTGGATCTTTACATACATATATTTATACATTATTTACAATTATACATACTTGCCTAACCATCAAACAAGAAGGGATAAGTGAATTTCATGGAATCAATCATTTCCCACATGGCCTCCTCTGGCCCAAAGTTCTTCTATTGTACCTTGACTTGTTGTATGGCTCAGTTCCAGAGCATGAGACTCCTCTAGTCTAGAATGCACATTGGCTCTGTTTGAAACACTCCTTTTGTTTCCATCTATAGCACAGACCAATCATATACATTTTTAGAATCCTATATCCATTTTTTAAGTAAAGAAACATGGAAAACATCATGAATTCTAACTGATGGAGGTAAATGAAATCTATATGTCATGGTTCATATCCTTTCAAGGACTTCAAATGGACCACAATATCATGGTTCCAACTTGGCACATGCCCCCATCTTCAAGGAACTCTTCTTGGGATTGATTCTCAAATAAATGTGTTCTCCAAGTTGGAATTCTTTGTGAACTAGCTATAGTAGCTACAACCACCCTCCAAAATTTTGCCTATGCTTCGATTTTGGAGCCTTCTTTCTGTTGACAAGAAATTACCTTTGAATATCATCAGTTATTCATGATATGATCAACACTTACTCTTTTTACCTATGCTTGTGTTTTCTTGATTCCATACTTAACTAATATTTTTGAGTCACAACCAACCTTTTGACTTGATCTTGCAACAGTTCTAGGTTTACCTCTAGAAATTGCACAATCCATGTGGGCAAGCTAGCCTTGATCAAGGAAATAGCGCAATCTTGATAACCAGCTCCACTTTGAGCTTGAGAAATGCCCAGTCATGGATGGAAGCCCAAAACTAAGATCAGAAATTGTGTAATGCACTCCTTGAGCTTAGAAACTGCACAATGCAGTGAGCCAGAAAGTTGCCCGATTCCCTAAAATTGCACAATCTTCCCTGACAATGTGCATGGTAATTTTCTTAAAAAATAAAAAAAGAAAAAAGAAAAAAGAAAAAGCAAAGTCCCTAGAAGCTAGGGATTCATCATCACTTTCCCAAAGGTGGCAAAATCCCTATTTTTAGAAATTTCCACCAAGTGTCACTTTTTCCTTGATTTTAGTCATGCACATCATAAACCTTAATCCACCCAAATTTAATAGTCGCTTCTAGAGTTCATTTGTACATTCAATCTCAGAGCTCTAGCATTCCCGAGGGGATCAAGGAGCCTTCAATAGATTTGTTGTCACTTTTATGGGTGAGCTTTTCTTTTGTTGTATTTTGTCGCTTTCTCTATCTCTTTTTGTTGTTTCTCTTATATGAGTGTTGTTTTTCCTGTTTCTCTTCGAGGTTGTTAGAATTTTAACTTGTATTATCTTGTAGAAATGTTGTTTTAGTTTCTCATTCTCCTTTCATAAGTGTCTCATTGATTTTCTTGTGTTTGTACATTGACGATCATTGTTTCGGTGAATCTCCTCACATATTTGTTTTTCATTCCATTTGTTAAGTTTCTACACTTGATTCACATTGATCCATATCACTTTAGTTAGATCTATGTTTTAACTGTCATTATCTTTCAGACCTGTTGTTTTCCCACAATTCCACTGGGAAAATTTGCACATTCCCTTGGCCAATTTTCATATTTCCTGGCTAGTCATTGCGGAATCAAATATCAAGTTGAGGCTTGGCCTCTGAGACTTCGCAGTGTGTAGTACAAGCCTTCCCAACTACACATTGCAAAGTTCTAGGGCTCAGTCTACCTCTTGGCCAGTGAGACTCCACAATTCACATTCTCTCCCAATCATTGACCGGGTTGGACTATGCATTGCATGGTCTCAAGCCTCAAGCTACACCTTGGTTGTTGGGACTACACAATGGGCATTTCCCACACCCAGTCTTCCTCACTTGCCAAAAAAAAATTGCGCAATTTTTCTCACTAATGCACCGGTTTGCTGTCTGAACTTGCTGTGAAGATAGATTTGGAAATGATAATGTTTGCTTTCCATGAGTGCCTTTTTTGTCCCACAATTACCATAGTTGTTGAGCAATTATGTCCAATAGTCACTGTTACCATGGTACCCAAGACAACTGCTTCAAAAGATACCATTGAAAGTAGTACCAAGGAAGCAGTTGAGCAAAATCTAGTAAATTTTCTAGTATAGTCAAACGCATAAATATAAGTAGAAAGGGATTCATATCTTAGATGGCATAAAGTTAATGAAGCTTTTTCAACAAAGGACTTCGTAGAAGATCTAGAGGACCGACATGTATACAATAATGTCTAGAGATTAGGACTACATAGGGTTGCATGTAGATCTCCAGCCTCCCCATGTGCAGATGTCGTCAGCTGAATTATCTCACATATTGATGTGAAGACCATGACTTTGAGCAGTACCAGCGAATGGAATATTTCTACTTTTATGGCAACAAATTACCGATGTATGGAGTATTTTCGTGAGCCAGAAATACTCATGGATTAACTCTTGTATGCCACCAAAAACTATATGGTCACGAAGGATGTTGTTAAGATTTGGGTGAAGGAGCCGTCAAAGTTTTGATAGACACCCACGAACACATATAAGACAAGGTCTCTTAGGAGGGCCTATCAGTTGTTCCTCATCTTAGCTAGCAGAATCCATGGTCACTGGAGCACAAAGATCTTTCCAAAAGGGTGGGAAATATTGTTGAACCAGGTTGTGAACAATGGGAAGCCACTCAACTGGTAAGATTTGTTGGCTCAAGAGTTAAATATCCATGTAGGTAACACCTTGAATCCTCTCAAGGGTGGGCAAGAAATATTCTATATGTATGCATATTTACTGGATGCAATCTATTCACATAACACATTGATCTGGAATTTATCTAGGACAAAGAATTAAAGGTATTACAGACTCATGTGCATGGATGTGCCCATGTTACTTTATGCAATGGATTGATAAGATTTCAGAATACATAGACGCTGAGGAAGTTAGAGAAAACATAACAGGAAAACATGTAAACACAACAAGTTTAATAAGGAGTTCACCCAATGCTCCTGGGCTACGTCTCCTGGTCTAGCCTTCAATGGTGGCCTCTCTATTATGTTTTCAAAGTGGAGTTTATACAACAATGAGCTCAATTCGAGTCCCACTAAACAGATAAAAATCAGTAGGACTAGAGTACACAGACTCTCCTTACTGAAACTCGACCTCTACTAGTCACAGTAGCATGACAGGCCTATGCCGAGGAGTTCGCTTGAACCTCTCAAGCCTTGTCTGGAGTACACAGACTCTCTGACTCTCTCTGACTTTGTATGGCTTCATGCTACCTTCATATCAGCTCGGCTTCTACTCTCTTTTCTCTACTCTTAGCTTTCTTATTGCTCTCTTGGGCTCTCTGGCTCTCTGGCTCTCTAGCTCTCTGTCAGTTCATGGCTTTAAAGCCAGTCTATTCTTTGATTGTTCATTTCCGCTTCCTGACTTTCTGTTTGCCCTACCTCTGTCCATTTGAATTCCTCTACTCTACATCATCATCATGGTGTAACACCTCGCAGGGAGGTGGCCACTTGTTTCGTAACGAATTGAGTGTGTCAGGTTCCTTGAATCATATTCGAATGGTCGTTATTTATGTTTGCTCCAAGATCGCCCGCGAAACATGATTCTTTGCCAACTCATCATCCATGTCAGACTTCAAATCCCATGTAATCTCACCTTATAACCTTTTCAAATCCGATCGTTTATCGGGACACACCTCTGCCGTTGATTTGGGCCCCCCAGATCCTACGGTCGTTAGTCATATTAGGTGGGCAAGTTACATGATGTTTACCCATCCGATGCGGGTGGTTTTCTCTCTCATCTGCTGGATCCATGTCACTTAATGTGTGGCATTGGGCAGGACTTGGCTGAAACTGCTTACTGCCTCGAGGCCTCTGATATTCCTGCCGGTTTTGTGGAATCCTGCTCTACGAAATTGAATGCATTACTTTTCCGCATTTCATACTCATTTCAAGTTTGGTGCTTTCGCAATTTTCTTCACTAAGGGGGACACCCTTCAATACGCGATTTAGTGCTAATCGTGTATCAGAAACTACCCATGTTTCTTGAATTAGCCACTGGTTTTGCCAGTTTGCGCCAGCACGTGTTACCATGGGCCAACAATCTACGCACTCGATCGAGGGTCCTTGTTGCTCCGCGTTGATCACAACTCCAACTGTCACAAGGATTCCTTCTGATAGCTTGATATTTCTAGGACTTGAATCTTTTGGCATAATTTAAAAGAGTTTATGAAAACTTAGAGTTTGTTTAGGATCCAATTTGGACCACGCATTCCTTGGTATGAACTAGGCTTGGTCACCTCGATATCCTTATGTCCATTTCCACTACAAGTTGCTCTCGGATTGCAACCATCAAGGGGTTATGGAGAAGCTAACTGACCACTTCCTCATTCCACTATACAAGATGATATTTGTGGAAGAACCACCTTCCATGTCACCTATAGAAATGGAGGCAATATCAGAGATCATAGATTGGTTTTCCTCATCGAATGGAACCTTCCTTAGAGTGTTTGGAGGAGAGAAGTCATAAAAAAAATTCCAAGGTATGCCAAACACAAAATCACCATGAAAGAAGTGTCATATCATCATACCAAAGGAGAAGTGATAAAGAAGTTTGCATTTGGTACTCAAGAATTTAATGCATACGATCCCCGTAGTATTTGCAAGAACCACTGTGTGAGAATTCACTTTTAGTGGCTCAGAAATACATTTCATTAGAAAGAGGAGGATCCATGGAAGAATTGTTATAATTCCTCTAAGACTTGCGAACCAGTTAGTTTTGTAGGAACTTCATACATCACTCCACAGAAGGCAGCAACTCCAGAAGTAGCTCCAATAGCAGGGAGCGACCCTGTGCAGGATAAGGGGAAGAGAAAGGTTTCTCACAGACCATGGGGGAGAAAGAAGTGGAAATATGAAATCGAATCTAGCTATTACGAAAGAGCTTTAGCAATTGAGGAAACAGGGAAGCAAAGGATGCAGAGAGTAGAATGGAGAAAGATAGAAGAGCATTAGAGGAGACTAGAGGAAGAAAAGAACAAGAAAGAACAAGAAGAGAAGCAGGAGGAAGAAGAAGAAACGAAATGTGCAATAGTAGAAGAAACAAAACGGAAACAAGTTGAAGAGCAAGAACATAACCGACAACTAATAGAGGAGGAGGGTAGACAAATGTAGGGTCAAGAGCTTGCTCAACATATCAAAAATTGTATAGAGATTGATGACATGGAGGCAGAAAAAGAGCCACGGAATCAAGATTTCAACCTGATTCCTTGGACACAGAAGGTCAATATTCAGTATCGACCACCTTTAGCAGCAGATTTAGCTCCAAGTGAGGAAGCGTAAGGTTATCTTCATGACGATGATTTGGTTATGGAAACATATAGTATGTCATATGATGAAATCCAAAAGAATATTGTACAAGCACATAAGAAGCATTTTCTGGATGATCTCACATCTCCTACTTTTATGAGAGAAAGGGTAATTATGGCTGACAATAGGAGAGATCCCAAAGCCATTTCCTTAGCCAACTTGGCCTTCGCAGGTGCAATAAATTCAAACACTCAATATCTGATGACCAAGAATAAGAAATTGGAAAAGAACTTGCAAGACTCTAGGAAAGAGGTTGATCATCTTCGCAAAACAGCTCATAATGCAGCTTCCGCACAGATCTACTTGGAGGAAATGAATCCAACGATACTTAATGAAGTATCAACACTTGGAGAGACCATGTAGTATCTCTATGAGGAGCTTGTTACCGTGCATAAGGTAGTTGTATGCGTGCATGGTTTGTAGAATTAGTGTAAATACTTTTTCAAAAATATAAAAAATGTGCAAGCTGCAATTGTAGTCATGCATGAATGGACAATGTGATACAAAGGGGTACTGCTTGACTTGGGTAAGACAATGAAGCCATGGGTAATGCTAGATAAATAAAGAGTGTGGATGTTGATCCATAACAATAAATAACTTGCCTCATTCATTGGTAACATTCAGGCCTCATATGCACGGATATACAATAGCCTAGATTTCTTGGTTAAGACCCACATAATCCCATTGATTGGCTCACTCACTGAAGCCAAACCCAGGAACCAGGTCAAAAAGGAGATAGAGAAATACTTGGAGCAACTCAAAGAGATTTCCACTAAGGAGTTGGAGGTGAATAAAAAGAACATGCAGAACTACAGTGGTGGCCCTGTCTAAGTGTAGACAATGTTGATCTTGCTTTAGAAGGAAGTGGAAACTAGTTCCAAATCATTGTACCCAAATGCCATGGAGGCTAGAGTCTGCCTCTAGCCAGACACCATCACATAGTTTGGGATGTCTTTGCATTGTATTGGGCTTGACATCGATACGTGACTGAAAAACATCAAGTGGTAGTCATTGAGCTAGAGTTTCCCCAAACTCAACCATCATAGAACAATTTAAACTTTGAAATGAGAACTAGTACGATTACCCATTTCATTGAGCTAGCAAAAAAGTCAACCAATTTTGAAAAGTGGTGATGCTGGATATATATATATATATATATATATATATATATATATATATATATATATATATTTAGTTTTTATTATTTTTTTCGAAGTATATTTTTGACATTTTAATTTTCTTATGTATCAAATATAAAATTTTGTTTTTAAAATGTTAGTGATTTTCATGCTGATTTTGAAACGTGTTGAATGCAGCATCAACCCATTTTTTAGAAGGCTTATTTTTGACACTTTATATTTTTCTAATGTATTAAATGTGGATATTGTTTTTTAAAATGTTACATTTTTTGACACTTCAATTTTTTTATGTCCGATTGTTTTTTAAATGTTGATTACCTAAAACAACAAATATAAAAATATATATAAAAATACAAAAAATAACATAAAATGTAAAAAAGAAAAAGAAAAAGAAAAAAACAAACAAACAAAACAAAAAAAAAACAAATGTGATTTAAAAAAAAAAAAAAATTAAACAATTTAAAACAAAAAATAAAAGCAAACGAACAAAAGTTAAAACACTATTAAAAAAAAAATCATAATTAGTTAAAAAAATTTAGAACATTAATGTTAAAAATCTTAAAAAAAAAATATGAAAAAAAAGAAGAAAAAAGAAAAAAAATTGGAGGGTGGGGTTGAAATCCGATTCTCAGAATCAGATTTCAGTGTTGCCTAGTTAAAATAATAATAATAATAATAATAATAATAATAATAATACTAACAAATTTATTATTATTCTTATTATTATTATTTGTTTATAACTGTTTTTTATAAGTGGGAAGGGCTGAAATTCAATTCTTATAATCAGATCTAATTCTCAGAATTGGATTTCAGCCTCGCCCTCCAATTATTATTATTATCATTTTTTACGTTTTTTAATAATGTTTCTTTTTGTAAGATGTTAATATTAATGTTCTAAATTTTTTAATTAATTATGTTTTATGTTTCTTTTAGAAAACATGTTTTTGATACAAGGAGAATGACATGTTATAGAGTTTTGTGAACCCAACTTTTCGTACTACCAAGTGAGTTCATCATTAGGGGATGTGTCAATAGATATCTGGAGGATATCTATTGATGCATCCCCTGATGATGGACTCACTCGGTAGTCTGAAACGTTGGGTTCACAAAACTCTATAACAGGCCATTCCTCCTCTATCTAAAACTATCCTCACAAGGATTCATTATTTAAAAACATGTTTTTGCTATTATTTATTTCTTTCTATTTTTTTTTAATTCTTATTTTTATAGGTTAATTTCGTTTTTCTTTTTTAACATTTTTATGATTGGTTTTTTTTGTCTTTTTTATATATTTGATTTTTTTTGTCATTTTTTGTCATTTTACGTTTTTTTTTTTAAATATATATTTTTATTATTTTGTTTTTTTTCTTCTTTTTATTGTTTTTATTTTTCTTTTATTTTTAATTTAAAGTTTTCATTATTTTTTTGAAATTTTAATGTTTTTCAGAGCCATGATAAAATCTGTTAGGCCATTTCTCCAAAATGTTGAAAATTTATCTTAAAAAAAACAGACGTTATTTCAACATCAACACTTTTCATTTTCAGGGTGCTCTTTGCACAATTTTTGCACAAAAATTAGTTTTCATTTCCATTTTTAAAACATGTTGAAAATTTACCCTAGAAATAAAAGTTTTATTCCATCACCAACAATTTTCATTTTTGAGTTGATTTTTCATGTTTTGGGGGGATTTTTTGGGAGGAGTTTTTGTTTTGAGTTTATAGTTCCCGTTTCAAAGCTTACATTGTTATAGTGTTTTATCTTTCTAGGTTGCGAAGTTGTCTCTACCCTATTTTGTCTTATAAGGGTATGAGTGTAAATTGCAATATTATTTGTAATTAATTTGTAAGTGGAATTCCAAGTGTCAATATTGGAATGTGAAGAGTCATGATGTAATGTAATGATTTATTTTGTAAAGAAGTTGAAGAGCCATGAGGGTAGTCTAAAAGTCACAAAGGGGAGTTAGAGATTCACCCCCTCTTGTTATAAATAGAACCTCATAAATCAACTAATGTGCCTTTGGGAACCATGATTTTGGCTAGGATCAGGATTAACAAGAACTTCAGAGTTTTGTGAGAGCCTTGGCTTCACCATAGCATAGAGAGAGTATTCTTCTTTGGAGGAGTAGGTCTTGTTGAATTCACATTCCACTATTGGGGCTAGTGGTTCATCAAATGTGTATGTATGTTTGGAACTTTCACTTTTAATAAAAGTTCAAAGTCGGCACGCTTTCATGCATATGTTGTGAATATATTAGGATTATTCTTGTTGTATTTGTAATGTATTTTATTTACCTTACGCTTATGCTTATGAACTATTTTGTTTGCATTGGTATGAGTCTTGTTGAATGTGTGTTGTTGTATTAATTCATCATGGTTAACTTGTGAACTATTTCAAATATTATTTTGTGATTTCATTATGCTCACGTGCTCCTTTCAAGTTGTGTACTATTACAGTCTTCTCAGGGGCTCACTTCTTTTTCCCTTCATGTGTTGGAACTTCCATGCATTGCACTTGACTTTCCACGAGGTCATTCACTTACTCTCACCAAAGTTACCATACATCAATTTATGTGTATTCACAGCCAAGAAATACAATTAACACCCATTTTTGGGGCTCCTAAACCAAATTGTGTGAGGTCTAATTGGGACTTGATATCAGGTGTTAGCACTCCGTGAATTCCCTGGGATGAAGAAGGAATAATAGAGGTAACCACAAGCCACTTCTAGGTTAGAATCTAGCCCTTCTTACTTGAAGAGGGCTCTCTCACTTAGGTTATACAACAAATATGGTTTTAGGCTAGGTAATAAGCTCAACAAAGTTTGATTTTCAAATGTTTATTGATGAGAAAAGGGGTGGATCCATTAGGCATGGAGTCATGTCAAAATAGATTTTGTCCAGTGAGATGATGGAAAAATTAGTGGGTTTCTTCATAGGGGCAAGGTAGGAAGCTTTGGTGGTGGATTTAGATCAAATTGTTATAGGAGGTGAATGAAGAAAAGGTGAAATACAAAGACATTATAGCATCAAGTCATAGATGACTTGTAAAGTGCTGCTTTAAAGATGAAAACATTGATAACTTGTCAAACAAAAACAGAGCAACATTAAAGATGGATTCTAAATTAGTCATTTGGTTTCCAAGAATAAAGATGCACATTAAAGAGATGTAAACACATAGATTAACTTATATACCAAAGAAGAACAAAACCACAAAAATTCTGACTCAGGAATCCCTACAAATTTCTGCTCTATATTTCATTCCTTCATTGGCAAAAGTATTCAAAAATTATTGTGCACAAAGTCTTCTCCTCTAATATCAAGAAAAAACCACACTTACAAAGATTTAGATCTATCTATATACATAATTAGGTTCATTCTCCCACTCTAGGTGGTTGAATTCATTGAAATCAACCAACTTCTAACAAAATAAATCAAAATTTAGCTCATATGCTTAAAAATAAGGGTAGTTTCAACTACTACCAATCACTGCTTAATACATCATTGACTTGGAATATGTTTAATTAAACCTTAACTGCATATCCTAAAATAATATTCCACCTACCCACAATAATCTAAGTACTTCTAGGAGAAAATATTCGAATTTTGAAGCAAAATGGAGCTGATTGTCCAGACTCACAACGCATTTACGAGACTTGTAGCACATTTGAAGTGGCATTTATGTATTGTATGGTTGCAACGTGTTTATTTACAAATGAAGAAAATGGGTATGATTCAAATACTCCTATGATTATGTTGGACCTCTTATATAACATTCAAAGTTCTTGCAAACCTCCTTTTGGACTATCCCCCACTTTCGCAGCAGAATTGTCAACTTGTGTAGCTTGACTGATATTTATTTAATATATCTTAAACGCTAAGTCAAATTGAGCTTATTATTTTAAATCAAGTTAATATCACCATAACCCTTCCCCAAAAAATATTTGAGCCAAATCTAACTCATGAATTGCGAGAAAATCCAAAAATGGTTATAGGTGACAGTAGCTTGTTTCGCAAAAATTGTGAAGAATTTTGGGCTAAAATTAACTAAGTTTATTCATCTCACCCCCTGTTGACAGTGCCAGATCCACCAACATGTCAAGGGATCTACCCAGTAAGAAGTCCCAATTAGACCTCAGACTGTTTGGTGTAGGAGTCCTAGAAGTGGGTCATGTGGTAATGCCTTGACCATGATTTCGCACAGAGGCAAGTAAGATAACTTTGTTGGTCGCAAGTGTGTGACATATGTAGTCAGCGAAGGAAGGTGCATGAGAGGTTCTAACACACGGGGTTTGAGATGAGTGCACCCCTTGGAAGCTTGTGATAGCACGGAGTTAACAAGGGAACACACGAGAAAATATTCATCCCAACATGGAAGGCAAGTTAGCTAGCAATCCAAAGTTATGGTTAAACCAACAACACATTTACGAAAGATTCATACATACATACATAGAATATCCCATACATGCATGCGTAAGAAAACAAATACATATGTCATTCAGATTAAACAATATAGCTAAAATAACATCCAACATATGCATGAAACATGTTGCTCTGTTATATTAAGAAGTGTAAGTTCCAGTCATACAATACATCCATGTCCAACCACTAGTTCTGATAGCGGAATGTTACAGCCATAACCACCTGCTCCTCCAAAGAGATATACTATCTCTACACAGTGGAGAAGCCAAGGCACGTTACAATATTGTCCAAGCTTTCTCTAAGATACTCTGATCGAAGCTTGGCTGACCAAAAGCCTTTACAATGAGTTATGAGGGACTATTTATAGCAAAGGGTGGAGTGACCCTTAACATTCCCCTTTGTGATAGCTCATCTATCGTCATGACTCTTCAACTACACTATTACTGTTACATCCAACTATCGACACTTGAACTTACACTTGACAGGATGTTACATTACAATGCACATGTACCCATGTGAGACAAAATGGCTTCAACAAGCCAATCAAGACATAATTATGACTCGAAAAATCATGGGAAGTCCAACTCTTCAACATCCTCGTGATAATCAACAATAACATATTGATGTCAAGATCGGTAGTCCATGATGGTGTCCATGGTACTACAATGTGACATCTTTCTGGAACCTAACTCTTGCCTCCATAACATCTGGGTACACTGCTCACACTCCTTTGTCCAAATCATCTGAAAGCACGTGCATCATTGTCTTTAATGTGGCTAGACCAACAACATACTTATGCATGGTGTCTGCATTGATTGGCAAGTCTGCGCGAGTGGCAAGGCAGATTAACTTGTCAAAGTACGAATCCAGCTCTTTTGAAACGTGTGCCTTTGTCTTCGCTTGGGTGAGAGTCCCAATAGATGGGATCACACGTGCATGCACCACAACATCCATGCTCTTGTGATACATGTGCATGGGAAGCCTGTAGACTAGTGATGAGCAGGGAGCTCTTCATAGTTCTGGATCTGACTCCAGATGCGTGCCTTTAGCTCAACTGCTCTGGGCTTCATCATATTAGGAAAGTGAAGCAGGGCTCCTTTGTATCTCATCATCCATGTTTACATGTAATCAATAGCAACATGCATGTTTGACAAGATACGTGCTCTTCTAACACATCACGAATACCATCCATTGAGATGGGCGTCTGCCTTATGCATGGTACCAAACATCGAATACAATGCCCGCATAACTGCGTCAAGGGACAATACTTCATCTAGTATTTCCTTCTTCAGTTCTTCTCAAGCGGACGCTGTCACCAACTCTCCTCCTTGCTTGGTCATCTATAGCTCCTTATCCATTTGCTCATTCTTAGCTATCAAAAATCAAACACTTGAGCTAGTGGCTTTGGCCAAGGCTATTAGATGTTTCTGCACATCAGACATGATCATTCATTCATCATACTACACAGGAGATGTATGATCTTCCAGAGTTGACACTCTGCAAGATTGCACAACTCTATGTTGAGATTCATCGAATGAGATGTTGTGCATCTCTCCTTCTGGTTGATCTCCAATCATCTCAATGTCTTCTTGGTCACTTGGGACTTGCTCATCTTTTGGATGTGGTGAAGTTGGTGGGTCAACCTCTTGGTGGTGAGGCATGAGGTCGATGTCCTGCTCTAACTCCTGCTGCTACAAGTATGTATCCATCTAATCAAGTGCTTGCTCTATCTCCTTAGCGAAGTCCTGCTCCTACGATGGTTCACCCTATTCGCCTGATGCCAGTTAATATGATGAGTCCACCACCTATACGAGTGTTGTTTCATCCATCTACACATGTTGCGCTCCCTACTGTACCTGTTGCTGTTGCGCTTCCCTCTCCTATTTGCGCAGCTCCTATTCCTTTTGAAGTTTCTCCTTCAACTCATGGAAATCCATCTCTATTTCCTCCATTCTTCATTTCTCCCTCTTCCTTTCCATGATTCGCTTATGGCGTTGTTGCTTTTTTGCCTTTATAGCCATAGTTTCTTTCTCTACAAGTGGATCTTCTCTGAACTTGCAACTTTGCTCTTCCTCCATGCGATCGACAATCTTTCTCTTTCCCTTGTCGCACACTAGTATGTTCACCTCTACTACTGTTGCTTCTTATGTTGCTCTCCGGGATGCTGCTTCACGTTGCTTCGCTAACCACTCCACAGTGAAACCACCCTATTCATTGGGTCTAGAGAAAATGTAACAATATCTCCATGGGTCCTCCTGCACCCAATAAAATGCCTCATGGATCTAGTTGAATTGTACTCTCGTGCAATGGTCTTTCACAAGACAATGTGGGTCATACGAATTGTAACTTCAGAGATCGAATGGATACTTCTTCATCTGTTATTATTCAACATCTGCATTCTTGAAACTTTGGATCTCATATAACCAAATCCATAGAGGAAGAGCGGCCGAAGGTGCCTTCTTCTTCTGGTATAGCCTAGCTATCAATCCTACCGAGATGTCATATGCTACTTCCTGCATGGCGAGCACGTCCAGGGTAAACTTTGATAGAACATGTGAAGGCTTCTCCACTTTGTACATCTGTATGAAGGTGTTGGATGGTGAGGCATACCAATCAACGATTTCTATCAATGCCTCCATTGTTTCCATTGACAAGTAGGGTGGATCGTGTTTAAATATCATCTTGTAAACCAGGGTGAAAAAATGATCAAACAACCATGTGATAACTCCTCTGAAACTTCATTCATACAACATCTTACAATAAGTGTTCATGGCAATCTTATCTGGTGACCATACCCACTTCAAGCCCGAGAACTCCTATCGAGCACAGACTGCATCCAAGATGTAGGTGGACAAGTAGATTTATTCTTGCATTGTTTGCCTTCTCCAACCATTTGTTCCAGTGTGATCACACAACTCCATGGGAATGTTTCCGTGCTTCCTTGGCCATACAGTCAACATGAAAAGACAACCAAGTACTGACACGCCTTTCACAATATCTTCGTATTGTAGATCTAGTTGGGTGTCATCCTGAATCTAGTCGGCTCCTTTACTTAGTTCTTTAAAATGTCTCCGGAGGTGGAATTGTTGTTGGGTAAACTGAAGGGATTCTTTGTGATAGTGACGGGCTCTAACATCTGATACAGCTCATCATAATCCTATGCCCTTAAGGTTGCAATCTTCGTCCCACTAACACTGCTCCAGGTCATTGTCTCAGGGTCAGTGTGTGAGAAGATCCAATGTATCATGTTTGTGCATGGGAACATGGGGTATCTGCATGTAATCTGGTACAAGCCAGACTTGTGGATGTTCACGTATACCTAGAGGTCTTCGAGGTATTCCCCAAATGTGCATGCAAATGCATCATTGACCTATTGCTATTTCAGCTTGATGTCCTTGTCTAGAATCATCTTGGTATCTTCATACATTGGTAGACATGTGGATACTCGCTCAACCGTTTCTGCAGTTGCACTTCCACCAATGCCCTTTGATCCTTCTCTCTTGGAGGCCATTGATCTTGAATTGCTAAGAGGTGGACGAAAACCTGCTAGATATGGAGACAAAGCGACATGCATGGCAAGCAATCTGTCAGTGAAAACCAAAGAAAATTGGAGGAACGACATAACGCATACCTGGGGAAAGACTGGCAAGGATTGCGCAATCTCTTCTGGGAGGCTTGGTGACTGACTACCAGAACTATGCAAAAGGTAGTATGGGTGCTCTAGGAGGCATGCTTGGCTACTGGAATTGTGCAATGCGCAATTCATGTTGACTGTTGATTGTTGGAATTACACAATGCGCAATTTCAACTAGCAATGGCTGCAGTCTTAGTGATTGTATTGCTCAATTTTCTGGGCTAGCAATCATTGTCCCTAATAATTTCACAAAGCAAACCTAAGGAAAAACTGTAGCATAGAAATGTGCATTTCCTGAGGGGAAGACAGAGCCTTCCCTCTCAAGATTGAGCAATGCTATCTTGGTGAGGCAAAGATCAGGCCAAGGCTGCTCACACCCACTGATGGGCAACTAAAAGAAAATGTGAAAGTGAATGCATGGTGATACTGAGTGTCATAATAAGCAAATGATCCTACATTCAAACAATGAATGACAATTTTAGAAAACGAAAGAACATGCATGTGGGTGAAGCAAGTTGCCAAATCGGCAACTGTTCGTGCAAAACAGTTTCATGCATGCGACAACAGTGAGATAGTAACGAAAAATGAAAGGATGCTAGTACAAGCTAGTATGCATGTAAATGACAACAAGAAATCAAAGAAATCAAGCAAACAACACTCACACAAGTGAAAAAAAAAAGAGATAGAAATGCTGCAAAAGGAAAGCTAAGACTACTTACCCGTGAATACCTAAGCTAGATGTGTCGAAGAGATTAGATGTGTTGTGGGTGTAGAAATTTTGAATAATTTAACACATATTCAATGGAGATCATCCTGATCATGTACTATTGTGGAAAACATACACAATACATAAGCTCCTCTACGTTGATCATCAATATAGCAGCATCAATAACAATAAAACATCAAGAGCATTCACACATTAACACAGTATGTATCCCGGGGAAAGCATCTCGCTAAAAACCCCAACTATCTGTATATTAATGATTGAGTCATGTAACATTACACAGCATAATACTTCTCACAAGTATCTCCACCTCTGTTACACACAATACAGCTCAGATCTGATCTCCAAATCTCTTCCACTACTTGCCTGCCTCTACTGCGCAATCCTGCAAGAGAATAATGATGAATGGCTGAAGCAAACTCGTATTTCCTTGGCTGAACCACGCAATCCCCATTGGCATTACTCAATCCATTGATTGTGCAAGATCTGGTGCACAACTATAGTCACAACTGATAGCAATCTGATTCTCTAACACCTGTCCTTGCTGAACTGAACATGCACTGACATGCAACTGAGTTAACTGATGTATTCTATAGTTGCATTATGAGTTAATAACTTGTGAATTAATTAATAACTAATTCACCCAACTCATCTCTAGTCTATTTGCCAGTTAGACTAAATACAACCAGTTTAACAAAGCTAAACTGAACACAACTCCATCAACTGCACCTCCAGTCCACTAAACTCAACTCACTTGAGTTCTAACTGAAGTCCTGCATGCAAATATTAGTCATCCCATAGGTAACCACGTATTTCCTTCTGGGATCTGCATGTACCACATCCGTAGCTCATCCTGAAGTGCTCCAAGAGAATAAGACAAAGTTTATAGTCTAAATATTATTATGAGCTAATAATATTTGACTGTTCTATATTTAGACTGAGCAGTCACTCCGCTGTGATCTAAAAATAGAAGTCCATCTATTTTTCCCAATTTGATCAATCATCCATAAATAGCAACCTGCAATCCATAGACATGATCCATATGTCTACAAATAGACATAGTCTAAAAATAGACATAGTCTAAAAATAGACTTGCGCCAAAAATAGCCTGCGGGCCCACTTAGTGAAGGTGACTCTTTTCACTAAGCTCCATCATCTTGTTGCAATCTCAACAAAAATCACTTTGTAAGAGCATGTTTGATCACTGGAGGAAGGCTGCAAAGACTGGCACTAACTTTGACTCCAATGGGGATGGTAGCTCCTTGGAGGTGCCAAGAACGACAGATCTTTGGGAGAGCAGACCAGTGCCTTATCCATTGGGCAATAGAGTCAAAAACTCAAGCTGAAATGCATGACTGAAAACTGACGACTTGATGACACAAATTGACTCTCACTCAACCAAAAACTGACTTAAACAAAACTGACAGACTGGAAAATATGCTCAATGTAGAGCTTATTCAATACAACCTACTCTAGTTGTTCCATTCATCACCTGATCAAGTGAAATGAAACAACCAATGCAACCAAGTAAGTATTCCAGCTGCTGTTTGAATTCTCCGCAAGTGTTTGCTTATGAACAACAAGAGAGAACTACTGAAAGGCAACTCCCATGAACACTTGTGAACAGATCCATTGAATAATATGGATTCTCTATCCTCCTCCAAAAACACTACATAAGGATCTTGAAGTTCATGCACACTGGGACTTAGCTCATCTAATGGATTACTTGTCTTTTCTTCATACCATGAATGCAAACTTTGATCTGATCTTTGTGACGAGACACCTGCTGAAAATAACAAAAAAACCGGCTGTCGGATCAAAGCTTGTATGAATACTTTTGTCAAGCTCACAAATAGGAGAAGGACTTTGACTGCAAACATCATCCAACACATCAGCAATAGGATCATAAAAAATTTGAGAAGATTGCTGCGATGTATCCCTTGAAACTGTATAACATCCTACTGCCTGTTCATCTTTTTCTTTAGAGATATTACAAAGATTATGCCTTATAAACTGAAATGCTTCGAAACAAAAAGGTACAGATTCCTCTTGCATCATTAAATCATGTATTTCGGTTTGCACACCTTCATCTATAATCTGATCTTTAATTGTGTTTGGTGGCTGCAAATCTGGTGCTAGGGAGGGTTTTGTATCCAAAATGATTTCATCAATCATTTCAGGGGAAGATTTCTCATTAACAACTTGCTCAAGAATTTCGCTATCTGTCTCATCCTCAACATTAAAATTGAGAAATTGTTGACTTCCTACAAGCTGTTCATTTGAAGATTTACTATGCAATTTACCCTTCAAAAACTGAAATAATTCAAAACAAAATGGTATGGAATCATCTTGTATCATTTTGCCAGTTTCCATGTCCTCATCTGCAACTTGACAATCAATGGCATTCAGGGGCTGCAAATCTGGATATGAGAAGTCTTGAACAAGGTTTTCATTGCCCTCAAAAAGTTTCAGATCAAGACTTGTCGACGGTTGATTTCTAATTGCATGAATGGTGTCTCTGATGAACTGAAATGAAGCAAAACAAAAAGGCAAAGATCATTCACTTACTTCAAAATTTGATGCACTTTCCTCGTCATTTCCATAGCTGATATGTGACCACTGGTCACTGTATTCAAACTGCTAAAAGTGAACTTCTTCCTCCCACAAACTAGCTGTTGATTTGTCTACAAGATTAGCTTCTATTTGGAGAACATAATCGTCATCATACTGATCAAACTGAGGCAAATCGTCAGCATAAAACACATCATCAAGCATGCATGTCATATCAACAGATCTCTCTTCTCTAAGATGATCTACAAAACAATCATTATCAGATCTATGAAAAATAGGATAAGAAAGAAAATATTTTGGATCAGCAACTGGTTCTTCTTCAATCAACGAGCCATGGGCTTGAACATCATAATCATTCCTTGCGGTGATCTTTTGCATCATCTCTTCCACTGCACTTACCAAAATTTCAAGCTTTACCTCTAGAGATGTTGATTCCTCTGGATCTATGTTTTTTGTCTCTTCTTCCTTTAACTTTGCCCTTCGGATTAGCAAATAGGCCTCTACATCTACTGCAATGTCCTGCATCTCTTCAAGTGTTGCAAGATTCCTTTCTCTCAGCTGAAATTCCATTTCCGGATCAAATGCACCTGGGTAGTGCAAGAGAGCGGATATAGGAGGAGGTCTTATATTAACAGGCATTGAATAATAAACTTGGTTAAATCTGGAAGAAAAATGTTGTACTGTATGCCCTGGCAATCTTTTCAGCTGGTTATATTCTTCTATAATCAAGAAAGGGTTTTGTCTGATCACCTACCTGTCGAGGAAAACTTTGACGAACTGCTGGAAATCTGAGATGCTCGCATCAGGCAGGGTTTTGAGCCAACTCTTGACTTTGCCTTGCAAAGAAAGAGAAAAAAGCCTAATACTGACATCTCTTCATCAACTTCAAAAAGGTCAAGAAAGGACTCAAAATTCAGAACATGTCTCTCAGCAGTGATGTTGTTACAGTCGCCATCGAATCTTGGTATATATAGGTCATGATTTTTAGGGAAAGAATGGAATATAGGAGGTAAAATCAGAGGCTTGTATCGATCTGGAATTTTACAAGGTAATGGGGTATGTACAGAAGCTGTAGAAATAATCTTTGTCTTATTAGTCTCATCAGTTTGAATATGGTCATCACAAGATTCAAAAAAGGGGTCTTGATCAAGCTCAAAGGCATGCAAAGCTTTGGTATCTACAATCTTCAAAGGGAAAGAATCAACCGCAGGCTGAGGATCTCTTCTCAAACATACTATACTTTGCAAAACCTTCTTGAAATTATCGAGAAAAGAGAAGAAGTAATTTAGAACGAAGAACAAAATGTCTTGGACGAAATTCCAACTTGAATACCTGATCTTTCCATACTGTCCTTTCATGTTTTTGCTGGTTGGGTTCATACTCCAAAGGAGTCTTTGGATCTGATCTCGAAAATGATTTGGAACCGCCAAGTGAATGATTTCAGCTTTCCGACATCTGATCATTTTCCACCATCAACAATCAAATCTAAACTTGATACATGTACTGGGGTGATCGTTTAGATCAGATATTCAATTTATAAACTAGACCGGAGATTGACTGAAGCAGCATTCATCTACTTTCGCTAATGCAAAGCGAAAGCGTTTCGAAGGCTACCTGGGTAACTTCAGGCTCCGTCTGTAGTCTACAAAGCCAAACAATGAAAATAAACTTTCGTCCCTAGTATGGTCGCCACTATGTTAGAGCCTAGATTTACCTCAGGCTGAAAAGGTAAGCTTCTAGGTCCACATCAAACTACGCTCAACCTCGTATCTAGCCCTACGAGGATAGGAGAGGGCTCTCTCCGGGTCAATCTCAGCAAAAAATAATCAAATGGGCTTGAGATGACTGATTTTACAACTAATTTTAGGCTAGGTATGAAGTGCAAGGATTTGATTTGAGTTTTTGGGGGTTTTGAGTTGGAAAATGGAAGAGGCAAATTTGGGTCCGGGGATGAGGCCTAGTTTTTGCAGAGTTCTGATTGGGCAAGCAAGGAAATAGTTTTAATGCTTTAGACTGAATGAATGGATGGATCAGACTAGTGAGGAGCTAAGGAGGGTAAGAGGGTCTCAAGAGTCCTCCTCGAACAAATGAAATATTGAAAATTAAACAAAATTTCAAGGCAGAGCACAGCAGTCCAATGAATTCTACCTTAATCACTCATTTGTTTAATTTCAGAAGAAGAGAGAAGGGTAAATGATACACATAAACATCAGTGAATGTACAATTACATAGAGAAAAACACCATCAAAACACAAAGCCACATGGATCCCAGCAAGTGCTTCAAAACCCTGGTCTTTCATTTGCCAAAAATGCTGAAAATGAATGTACAATGAAGTGCCAAGCAATCCCAAGTCTCCAACCATGAAAATGACTTAGAAATTACATAATATAGACAAGCCAAACCCATTCCCTTGCCTCTAGGGTTCGATCTCATCATTCTAGGAGTTGTTTGAACCAATTACAAACAAGGAATTGAAATCTAGGCAATCAAACAACTTGCCTCTATATGCTAGGAAACTGATTCATTCATTTAATTTTCACTTTTTAGTGAATGAATCCTCTAGAACAAGTAAAAATGTGCCAATATTACATCATGCTCATCAAATTACATCATGGTAGATCAATAGCTACATCAAAAAGTAAAACTAGTCAAAACTGGGCGAATTTCTGAGCTGAAGAGTGAAAATGAGGCCAAATTTCTCTATGCGCCGCACCCAAATTCTCTATGCGTAGCGCCACTTTGGAGCTGATTTTGAGGCACTTCCTGAAGTCCAAATTGAGCTCAGAATAGCTCGTTAGAAAGCCCTGCCTGTCGACTTTCTAACCCAAGTTGAATATCTAGATTTGCTGTCCATTTTCCCCTCCAAATATCCAATCTCCCAAGACTGCTTCCTGTGTGTGGAAAAAGTGGCAGAAAGACCATTTTCAAGGTGTTTTTGACCCTTTAGGCCACCCAGAACTTGATGAAATCTCTCGGCCACTCCTGAGCATGCATAATTTATCATAAAAAACCCAAAAATATCAAGTTTTCCTCCAGAAGATGTCCCAATCATAAGCACGCGCCAAGTGGCACTACACGTTGGGCAAAAAACTGTTTTGTGACCAAAAAAATCAAAAATGACAAAATTTTCTCCAAATTCCTTGAAATTTGGACTGAAGGTGCCTCATCAAGTATCATGCTCAGCCAAAGAGGCTTCGGCCAAGATTTGGAGCCGATCATGCGTTTTTCGCCTCCTTAGTACCCTCCTGGTGTATGCAGTTTATTGGTGCAATTACTGTCGTGTTCATACGATGAATCAGTGTCCGTCATGGTGTTGCAATGTGTATGAAAAGTGTATGTTTGATTGGTTGAAAATGAGAAATGAAGACTTGATGTCTTTGTCTCCAAGTGCCAAATATGCCAAAGGGAAATGAGGGACTGTGAGAAATATGGAACAGTGGGTATAATGGAGTGAAGGGTATGGTTCAATCAAGTGAAGTTTGCAATGTGAGGACAGTGATTTGATTGCGTTTTAGGAATGCGAGGTTTGGGGATTTAGGAATTTTGAAAATGATATGGGAAAAAGAGAGTAATAGGGTATGGTAGGGTTTAGGGATAGGAAAATAGGACTTTAGAAATAAGTGATTTTGGGATGTAGAGGAACAGGGGATTTAATAGGGATGATGGGTTTAAGGTGAGGGGAAAGTTTGCAATTTGACATCACAAACTCTCATAATCCACTTCAATGAGCATCAAACATGTTAATGACAATTTCATAAACTTCTTGGAGCGAGAAGAACCAAGCGGATTGGAGTTTTTTAAACAAATGACAAAAATTTGAGTTCTGGCTCTGTGCGCCGCGTAGCATGCCCAATGCGCCATACCTCACCAATGCGTCACGCCCTTGTTATTTTACACTGGAAATCAGAGCCCAATGCGCCGCGCGATTTATGTGCGCTGCGCCACCTGCCCAGTGTTGAAAAGTGTGCAACAAGAATTGCTTGTTGAGAATGCAACAAGATGATGGAGCTTAGTGGAAAGGAGTCGCCTTCACTAAGTGGGCCCGCAGGCTATTTTTGGTGCAAGTCTATTTTTAGACTATGTCTATTTTTAGACAGATGGATCATGTCTATGGATTGCAAGTTGTTGTTTATGGATGATTGATCAAGTTGGAAAAATAGATGGACTTCTATTTTTGATGAAAGTGTGAGTGATCACAGTGTGAGTGATCAAGTCTATTTTTAGACTGGCTATCAAAAATAGAAAAGTCAAATATTATTATCTCACAATAATATTTGGATTATAAACTTTGTCTTATTCTCTTGAAGCACTTTAGTTCGAGCTACGGATGTGGCAGATGCAATTGCATGAAGGAAATACGTGGTTCTTATGGGTTAGTTGAATATTTGCATGCATGACTTCAGTTAGAACTCAATTGTATTTTTGACATTTCTCTAAAACCATGACACCTGTGTAAAAAATGAAGGAGTTTTTTCTTCTTTGTCCAATTTGGGACAAAAACCTCTCTCATTTGTCCCAAATTCATCTTTTATTGCTCAGGAACATCATTGGAGTAAAACCTATCTCGATGTGTGGAACAGGGGATTTGTTCAAATGAAGCGAAATGAAGGGGATAAGGGGCTTGTAAATTCTTGAGGAAATTTTGAGAAGTAGGGAGGGATGTTAAGAAGTAGGGGAAAGTGGAATTTCAAAGATTGAGTGAGGGGAAGGGGTCCAAAAGGGCAAAACACAGGCCTAGCCTAGAAAATTGCCAAGTT